>MU672024.1:2994-25866 GCA_026770625.1 Nicotiana glauca
TTGCAATTCTTATTAAAATAAAAATAAAAGCGGGTTACTAATAAAAATCACATAAGTTAGAACATGTTTTGAAATCAGATAAATAAGCTAAACATGACAGTTGAGCGACCGTGCTAGAACCACAGAACCCGGGAATGCCTAACACCTTCTCCCGGGTTAACAGAATTCCTTACTCGAATTTTTGGTTCGCGGACTGTTAACAGAGTCATAATCTCCTCAGTTCGGGATTCAACCGGTGACTTGGGACACCATTAATCTCCCAAGTGGCGACTCTGAAATCTAATAACTAATCCCGTTCCGATTGTCCTTTAATTGGAAAAACTCCTTTACGCCCTCGCGGGTGTAGTAAAAAAGGAGGTGTGACAGCTCTGGCGACTCTGCTGGGTATCAAACCCAGAACTTCAGTTCAGGGTTTAAGAATTCGAGCTCAGAACAATTGTTGTGTTTGGCATTATCTGATTTTCCTACATGTTTCATGCTCACTGTGCTAAATGTTTTACCGCTTTGATATTATTTGAACTGTATATATAAACTGTGTCGAAACCCTTCTCTTCTCGCCTTCGGGGATGTGCTTACTGATTGAGACTCCCTATTCTGTTAGTGTCAATACCCTGAAATAAGAAAGATGCCGGACAAGTTACTAAACCGAACGATCTCGCGGGTCCCCGGTATGTTGCCCCCTCCTCGACTCGAGTTGTCCGCTCGGGTATACAGTCTAGTGTTGTCCGCTCGGGTATACAGTCTAGAACATATACCCAGGTTTTGAACTTAGAGTGACTTGACTTCATGCTGGATCCCTAGTAGGAGTGCTTATTTGCATCACGTGCATATGACTTAGGGGACTCAACACAGGGGTTGGGTCCGTCTAAGACAGGTAACCAGATATGAAATGATCACCATGATGCATTTTACGTGTTGCATTTATTTGTCTCGGACCAGCATGCTGACCGGCTTGAATATTTAGAAAAATTGAAAAAAAAAGAGAAATAGCAGTGTAGAGATTTAATTATTTGTTTTAGAAAAAAAAACCAATGTCAAAATAGAGTCGAAACTCTGCCGAATTTTTGAGGAAAATGAAACAAAAAGAAGAAAAGGGAAAAAGGAAAATTTGTTCTTAAAAAAATGGTTTGTTTTATTTGTCAATAATAAAAGAAAAGAAACAAAAGAGTTTTATATAGCTTGTTGAAAAGAAAATGTAAAAAGAGTCTTGTTTTTCGAAATAGTGTATTCGTCAAAAGGGTCTTGTTTTCGAGTCATTGAAAAGAAAATACAAAAAAAAAAAAGATTTGTCGACAATAGTTAGCTTATTTGCTCGAACTATGCTGATTTGATTCTCACTAGGTGTGAGATACGTAGGCAACCCTTGACGGGTCCAACCTTCTCTTTTCAAAAATACCCAAAAATGTCAATTTTTCTATTTTTGTCATAAATAAATCGGGTGATACCGTTTTGTCAAAAATATCCGAATGTCCCTAAAAGGGCGCCGGAAGGCTGTTTGTGCAAGAATGGCCACTTTGAGTCATTTCCCAACGGTTAATGGGCTCAACCTTAAAATCTTCTCTCCGAAGTGCTGAAAGACCGTATCTGCAAAACTGGGTTTATTTTTTGGAAATTAGGATTGTGAAAAATAGTGTCCTTTTTCTTTTAGGCCAAAATAAGTGATGAAACCGCTTAATAAATTTGCAGGATGAGCACTACTCGAAATGAACCTTTCTCAATCATGCATAAAATCCCTTTGGAGTTACGTCTGTGGTGGAACGATTTGGGCGGAGAAGGGCAAGATGAAGTCAAGAAATATTTGAAAGGGCTTACGGGTTTGTTAGAGATTGTGCCTCGGGGAGATATTATCAGAGCACTGGTCACCTGCTGGGACCCGGTGCACAACGTGTTTCATTTTTCGGACTTCGAGCTTACTCCGACGCTAGAAGAAATAGTCGGCTATATCGGAAAAGATGAAGTTCCTTTAAAGGACAAGTACTTAGTTGCCCCAAGAGCTGTAACCGCGCACAAATTTCTAGACTCTCTGAAGATAATCAGAATCGTCCACACCGCGGATTTGGCGAATGGCTTTTGTACTCTAAACTTCATATACCACAGATATGGCCACATTGGGGGGTTCACCAACCCAGAAAGTAAGATTTGTAGCAAAGGAAACCGCAAAAAGTGGAAAGAGCATATACGTTTCGCTTTTATGGTGGTCTTTCTGGGGCTTTTGGTATTTTCCAAGGAAAGACGGGAACATTAACATAAGAATAGCCGGGATCGTCAGCAGTCTCCTCACTCAAGCCAAAAGTACTCTGGCACCTATGGTATTAGCCGACATCTTCTGCGCTCTCACAGCCTGCAAGGCCGGGGAAGACTTCTTCGAGGGATGCAATCTACTGCTGCAAATGTGGATGACCGAGCACCTGTGCCATCGTCCTCAGTTTTTGAGCTATGGATCTCCAGAGAAAACATGCATAGAAGAGTTCTACACGAGGATTAAAGGGGTCAATTTGCCGGAAGGATTCATGGGCTGGACAACATACTTTCGGTCCCTCACCGCTAGTCAAATAGAATGGACGCTTGGATGGCTGCATGTTAATGAAATCATATACATGCCAGCAGCAAGGCCGCATTTTCTCTTGATAGGTCTCAAGAGCATTCAGCCCTATGCTCCATATCGGGTTTTAAGGCAGCTCGGGAGATGTCAGATAGTGCCGAAGGACGGTGATCTTAGTACTCAGGTAGTTGAGATTAGTCCTGACAAACAATTCCCTGAAACAAAAGTCCGCCAGATTTGGAATGAATTCCAATACTTAAAGTCAGATACTTGTGTGAAGGATCGAGCCAAAGGCGAAGTGTCGCCAGGGTACTCTACTTGGTATAGGAGAGAATGTGAGCACGAAAGGCCAGCTAAAAGACCTCACATCCAGGAGTTTGCCGAATCGTCGCGAGAACAGTGGGCTTGGCTAGCCAAAGAAAATGAGTACAGGGCAAAAATAGGCGAGTTGGAAAAACAAGTCCAAGACCTTAGGTTTGAAAATAGTGTGCAAGTTGCGGCTGATGAGGGAGAGAAAAAGAAATTGGCCAAAGAAAATGAAGCCTTACGAGCCCAAATCCAGAAAATGAAGATAGCGGCTGAAAACCCTGTTAGGAGTGCCAAAGATGCAAAGCTTATAGACAACTTAAGGCAAAAAGTAAATGACTACAGTTTCGACCTCAACAAAGCAGAAAGGGAACTAGCTGGGGTTCGAAGACAGTTGGCTAAAACCACAGAAGAACGAGCCCGGATGATTCAGCAGCTGAGAGAAGAACATGATAAAGAGGTCGCCAGATTGAGGAAAAAGGTCATTACCACAGAAAACAAAATGAGAAAATAAGCAAAAGAGTTCAAGGTTGAAAGGGAACACTGCTATATAGCTTTAGTGCAATTAGAAATGGACCTGCAACAATTCCAGGAGCAAAATCAGCGGACTTTGGAGGCCAGGGCCGAACAGATAGGGCGACTGCTTCAGGAAAAGGGCATAATCAGAGAAAGAATCCTAGCTATTGCTCATTACATTACTAGGAAGTGCCAAATATGTGAGAACATGACTCAGACTACCTTCTTTGCCTCAGTGATGGTATTTGTGAAACAGATAATGAGTGACCTAGACAAACTCCAAGGGGAACTTGCATATAGGCCCGCGGCGAGACCGAACGATATCCCGCGGGCACCAGGAGCTTTAATGTATTCATGATTGTCATTGGAGTCTGTATTTCATTTTACTAGAGTGTGTCAGTTATTTGAGTCTGTATTTTCTTTTCGAGTCAGTCTGTATTTTCGTTTTGAAGTAGAATAGTTGTTGAGAAGTTTGTAGCCCTTCTTGTCATTTAGAGTCTGTCTTGGGTCCTTGTAATTGACGTGTTTGCTATTAGTAAACTAAAAATTCCAAAAAAAAAAAATTTGTTGCTATTTTTGCATTTATCTGATTCAGGCAAGGTCACAATGCATAGGCAATTTCCATAGGACACGACCATAGCCATATGAAATGCAAAATATAGTGAGAATAAAAAAGAGCGGGAAAAGAAAAGAAAAGCGGAAAAGAAAAAAAATAGAAAGAAAAGAAGAAAAAACAAAAACAAAACAAAAGAAAAAAAAGGGAAAAGAAAAAGAAGAAAAAAAGGGGGCAAAAAAGAAGTCACAGTCGAGAATAAATCACGCCGGGATGACGCACGCGGTCGAGCAAATGCATACTAGAAACCGATAATTGCCTAGGTGCATCCATGTCCCCAAATGTGCGGTTATCTGTTTCTTAATGCCCTAATCACTAATAACGTTGTTGTTGATGATGAGTTCAGACAGGTGGTTCAGCTGACTGGCATTCTTGCAACCTACCCATATAACACCCGCTCCAAGGACATATGAAAAATGGTCAACCAAGAGATAGAAGCAAGTGTTGTCGACCCGTCTAGGGAAGAATAGGTGGTAGATGTCAATGCCATAAAAGAGGAGATGTATAAGTTGAAACAACAGATGGCCGAAATGTACCAGGCCTAGGCAAAAGGACACCCCCTGCCAACCTATCCTGCCAATCCTGCCTACATCCCGCCACTAACTCAATCACAAGATCCTCCCACAGTGAATTCTTCTCCGGCCTACCCTACCTACCAGCAATATTATGCAACCACTTCCCAAACACCACCACCTCCACCACCTAAACAAATTCTATGCCCTCCACCACCAGTTGCTCCTGTGTTCGTGGCTCCTCCACCCGCTGCGTTACATAGATCTTCGAGCGAACCCTTGTTCCAAACTCAGGAAAACCACTATTACCTACCCGAGCCCCCTTTCAAACCTCCCGAACCATACTCTTATACTCCCCATCTTGATATCTTAGCTGAAGAAGAAAAGCCTCCTAAAAACCCCGAGCAGGAGGAGATGATACGTAAGGTGAAAAGCTTGGAACAATCATTCCGAAATATACAGGGTCTAGGAGGACAAGTGAGTGTTGCTTACAAAGACTTGTGCTTGTTTCCCGACGTCCAATTGCCTGCGGGTTTCAAGTTACCAAAGTTTGATCTGTATGATAGACATGGCGACCCTGTAGCCCATCTGAGGGGTTTCTGCAGTAAGATGAGAGGAGCCGGAGGAAGGGATGAGTTGCTAATAGCGTATTTTAGTCAAAGTCTCAGTGGTGCCGCTTTAGAATGGTACACAAGGCAAGATCATGCCCGATGGTACACATGGGGCGATTTGGCCCAAGCATTTGCAGACCACTTTCAATACAACCTTGAGATTGTCCCTGATCATCTCTCACTGACCAAAATTGAGAAGAAGCCCGAAGAAAGCTTTAGAGAGTACGGATTCTGGTGGAGGGAACATGCTACAAGGGTCGATACTCCGATGAAGGAAGGCGAAATGGTGGATTATTTTCTGCAGGCTTTTTGGAGCCTACTTACTATGGTCATCTGGTGTCGGCAGTTGGAAAAACTTTTAATGAGGTAGTGAAAATGGGAAGCATGGTGGAAGAAGGTCTCAAGTCCAACAAAATTATGAGCTATTCTGCAATTAAAGCAACTACCCAGGCCATCCAGAGCGGCACTGGAGGGGTATTGGGAAAGAAGAAAAAGGAAGATGTTACAGTAGTGGAATCGAGAGCATGGTCCAAGGGTCCATCACCATATTATCACCAACCTCGCCCACATCCCCAAACCTACCCACACACCCCATATGGCCCACCACAACACTACTACCCACCTCCGTTCCTCACTTTTCAGTTCACCACGCCCAAATATACCCTTAACCTCAGGCACCCTGGCGTGCACCCACCCCACAAAATACCTACCATACTCAAAACACATACCCACCTCCGAGAACCTACAGAAACTCCAATGGAACCGATTTTCGACCCAACCCTGCTGCCAAGAATGATAGGTTGCAAAAGAAGAAGACTTACACTCCGTTAGGAGAATCTTATACCAGTCTATTCCACAGATTGAGACAGTTGGGCACGTTAAATCCAATTGAACCCAAATTACCAAATCCTCCCCCAAGGAACCTGGACCACTCAGTGAATTGTGAGTATTGCTCAGGTGCTCCGGGACATGACACGAAAAAATGCTGGCATTTGAAAACCGCTATCCAGGAGCTCATTGATACCCGTCGAATTGAGGTGCAGGCTCCGGAGATGCCCAACATCACTCAGAACCCATTACCAACCTGTCATGAGACTCACATGATCGAGTTAGTGCAGAAGGGAGAGTATAAAAAGCCTTCACAAACCGTAATGACGATTAGGGCCAGTGAGAACAGGGCAAATGAGAAATCAACCAGTGGGACGGCATTGGTCACAGTAGAACAAACAGTCAGCAAACCAGTGATGGCAGTAAAACCAGAACCAATTAAAGTGATGGTACCAGGAGCAGTTGCCAAGCCTGTGGTGATTGTAAAAGGCGCTCGCATATAGCCGTTTATCATCAAACCGGTGACTCGGCTACCAGTGGTCAGTGAAAAGGCCGTCCCATGGAACTATGACCGGTTGACTGTGATGTACAAAGGAAAGAAAGTTAAAGAAGAAGTATGTGAAACCCATGGGCTGACTCGTTCAGGGAGATGCTTTGCCCCTGAGGAGTTGAGAAAGGTCAAAGCAGCCAAAGACAATCCCGCACCAGTGAAGAAGGCCGTAACTGAAGAAGAGGCTGAAGAATTCTTAAAAAAGATGAAGGGGCAAGATTATTCCATTATGGAGCAGTTGAGAAAAACCCCGGCACAGATCTCATTGTTGTCTTTATTGATCCATTCAGATGAGCACCGCCGGGCGTTGATGAAGATTCTGAATGAAGCCCATGTTCCAGATAAGATCTCTATGAATCATCTGGAGAAAATAGAAAACAAGATTTTTGAGGTCAACAGGGTTACATTTTCTAATGATGAGTTGCCTTTGGAAGGTACTGAGCATAATAGAGCCCTTTACCTCACAGTAAAGTGTGAAGACTCTGTGGTTACTCGGGTGTTGATTGACAACGGGTCCAGTGCAAACATTTGCCCTCTCTCCACCCTGGAAAAGATAAAAGTGGACAGTGAGAGAATCCACAAGAATAGCATCTGTGTACGAGGGTTTGATGGAGGAGGAAAGGACATGGTTGGGGATATCGTGTTAGAATTGACAATAGGACCAGTTGAATTCACTATGGAGTTCCAAGTGCTCGATGTGGCTGTTTCTTACAATCTCTTATTGGGTCGGCCTTGGATTCATACCGCAAAAGCAGTGCCGTCTACCTTGCATCAGATGGTCAAATTCGAATGGGACCGGCAGGAAATTGTGGTGCATGGGGAGGACAGTTCATGTAATGCCATTATGCCTTTCGATGAAGTTGAGAATGACAAAGGTCCATGGGTTTACCAAGTCTTGGACGCAGTGTCAGTTGCCAAAATTTCGGAAGGAGAGTGTATTCATATGCCCAGGGTAGCCGCTGAATCTGTCATGGTGGCGTCGAAAATGATAAAGAATGGATTCTTGCTCGGAAAGGGCTTGGGTGCTTCACTGCAGGGCATCATACAGCCGGTGTCTCTTCCGGGAAATCTGGATACTTTTGGGTTAGGCTTCAAACCCACTGCTGCTGATATAAGGTGAGCTAAAAAGATGAAAAAGAGAGCATGGACCCTTCCAAAACCCATTCCCCGCCTTTCCCATTCTTTTGTCCAGCCTGGTACTAAAAGGCGCCCAGCAATAGCAATGCCTAATTCTATGGTGATATAACCCGACAAGGAGCTGATCGAGAGGTTCGAAAGGTTGTTTGACGAGGTGAATATGTTGGAGGCAGGTGAAGGTCCAAGCAAGGCTGATATGCAGTTCGTGGGGTCCCAGGCAAAGCTTAATAATTGGGAAGTTACTCCTCTTCCTACCCGGAGAGAGTCGTGGTAGTTAGTTTTGATTTTCCTTTCAGTTTAATCTGGATTATTTCCAAGGTTGTAATTCGAATGCTATGTTCTGTCCGTTTGGATGAGTTAAACCTTGTTATCTTACAATTTTAATGAAATGCAATTTCCTTCTTTTTTTTCATTCCTGATAGCCTTTATTTTGTCTTTCTTTTCTCTCTTGTACAGTCCCTTTTATGTTGGTTTCACTGATGTGTCATGCATGAGGAGTCTTCGGCCTAGTCTTAATTATCAATGTGAAATAGTAATACAAGAAATTGAGTGTGATGACGAAGTAGAATATGATGACGAGGAAGCCTTTGAAGAAATCAGTAAAGAATTAAGTCAATTTAAGGAAAAACCCAAACCTAACCTGAATGACACAGAGTCAATCAATTTTGGGGATCAGGAGAATGTTCGGGAAACAAAAAATAAGTGTCCATTTGGAAGCTCCGCTCAGGGAAGAAATAATCAAAGCATTGCTTGAGTACACAGATGTTTTCGCATGGTCATATGACGATATGCCGGGTTTAAGTACCGACTTGGTGGTCCACAAATTGCCCACCGACCCCGCATGCCCTCCTGTCAAGTAGAAGTTAAGGAAATTCAAAACTGATATCAGTGTGAAAATCAAAGAAGAGGTCACCAAGCAGTTTGATGCAAAGGTCATCCGGGTCACCCAGTATCCCACCTGGTTAGCTAATGTTGTGCCTGTACCAAAGAAGGATGGGAAGACCAGAGTGTGCGTTGATTACTGTGATCTCAATATGGCAAGTCCAAAAGACAACTTCCTACTGCCAAATATCCATATATTAATCGACAACTGTGCCAAACATGAGATTGGTTCCTTCGTGGATTGTTATGTGGGCTATCACCAGATTTTGATGGATGAGGAAGATGCGGAAAATACAGAATTCATCATGCCTTGGGGGACGTATTATTATAGGGTTATGCCATTTGGGTTGAAGAATGCAGGGGCAACATACATAAGGGCGATGACCACCATGTTCCATAATATGATACATCGGGAAATTGAGGTCTATGTAGACGACGTGATCATAAAGTCAAGGAAGCAATGTGACCATGTTAGAGACCTGAGGAAGTTTTTCCAGAGGCTCCGCAGGTACAATCTCAAACTTAATCCAGCGAAGTGTGCGTTTGGAGTCCCGTCAGGGAAGCTGTTGGGGTTTATGGTAAGTCAACGCAGTATTGAGTTAGACCCGTCCAAAATCAAAGCCATTCAGGAGTTACCACCGCCAAAAAGCAAGAAAGAGGTGATTAGTTTACTCGGTAGGTTGAATTATATCAGCAAATTCATTGCCCAGCTTATGACAACTTGCGAGCCTATCCTTAAGCTACTAAAGAAAAATGCTGCGGTCAGATGGACGGATGAATGTCAGGCAGCATTTGACAAGATTAAGGAGTATTTGGCCAGTCCACCTGTGTTGGTTCCGCCAGAGCCGGGAAGACCCTTGATCCTCTATCTGACAGTGTTGGATAACTCTTTTGGCTGTGTACTGGGGCAGCATGACGTCATGGGAAAGAAAGAGCAGGCGATTTACTACCTCAGCAAGAAGTTCACATCTTACAAGGTAAAATACACTCAGCTTGAGAGGACGTGTTGTGCTTTAACCTAGGTAGCGCAAAAATTGAAACATTACTTTTCATCATGTACCACCTATCTCATCTCGCGGTTGGATCCATTGTAGTACATTTTTCAGAAGCCCATGCCTACAGGGAGGCTCGCGAAGTGGCAGATCTTGCTCACGGAATTTGATATTTTCTACGTGACCCGTACTGCGATGAAAGCACAAGCGGTGGCTGATCATCTAGCCGAGAACCCAGTTGATGATGAATATGAGCCTTTGAAAACATACTTCCCTGATGAGGAGATGTCGAGGAATCAGAATAGGTTGACAAATCGGGGTGGAAGTTGTTCTTTGATGGGGCTGCCAATACCAAAGGCGTTGGGATAGGAGCAGTACTTATTTCTGAGACAAGGCAGCACTACCCCGTTACAGCTCAGCTTCGCTTCTACTGCACCAATAACATGGTTGAATATGAGGCGTGTATCTTGGGTTTGAGGTTGGCTATAGACATGGGTGTCCAGGAGATCTTGGTTTGGGCGACTCGGATCTTTTGGTGCACCAGATTCAAGGAGAATAGGAGACACAAGACTTAAAGCTCATACTGTACCGGCAATGTTTGCATAAACTTTGTCAACGGTTTCAGTCAATAGATTTCAGACATATTCTAAGGATTCATAATGAGTTTGCTGATGCTTTGGCCACTTTGGCGTCGATGTTGCATCATCCAGATAAGGCTTATTTGGACCCGTTGCAGATTCAGGTTCGAGATCAGCATGCCTATTGTAACATGGTGGAAAAAGAGCTCGATGGTGAGCCGTGGTTTCATGATATCAAAGAATACCTCAGGATGGGAGTATATCCGGCGCAGGCCACGGGGGATCAAAAGAGAGCCATCAGACGCTTGGCAAGCGGATTTTTCTTCAGTGGAGGAGTGTTGTACAAAAGAGCTCCGGATCTTGGGTTATTGAGATGCATGGATGCTAAACAAGCTACAACTATCATGATCGAGGTACATGCGGGAGTTTGTGGACCTCATATGAGTGGATATGTATTGGCAAGGAAGATTCTCCGAGCAGGTTATTATTGGCTTACTATGGAACGAGATTGTATCAGTTTCGTGCGCAAGTGTCATCAATGCCAGGTACACGGATATTTAATCCATTCTCCACCATCTGAGTTGCATACAATGTCGGCACCATGGCCCTTCCTTGCTTGGGGAATGGATGTCATTGGACCAATCAGCCAGCGACATCCAATGGGTACATGTTCATTCTAGTAGCCATTGATTACTTCACTAAGTGGGTTGAGGCAAAAACTTTCAAATCGATGACCAAGAAGGCAGTGGTCAATTTTGTGCATTCGAATATCATTTGTCGATTCGGAATCCCAAAAGTAATTATCACAGACAACGGTGCCAATCTCAACAGCCATCTGATGGCGGAGACATGTCAGCAGTTTAAGATCACGCACCGCAATTCTACCCCATATCGTCCTAAGGCGAATGGAGCGGTCGAGGCAGCTAACAAGAACATAAAGAAGATACTTCGGAAAATGGTGGAAGGATCTAGGCAATGGCATGAGAAGTTACCTTTTGCTCTGTTAGGCTATCGCACTACTGTTTGCACTTCAGTAGGGGCAACTCCTTATTCATTGGTATGTGGTACGGAGGCGGTAATACCCGCAGAGGTTGAAATACCATCCCTTCGGATTATTGCCGAAGCAGAAATTGATGATAATGAGTGGGTCAAAGCCCGCTTGGAACAATTGAGCTTGATTGATGAAAAGAGATTGGCAGCAGTATGTCATGGACAGTTATACCAACAGAGAATGGCAAGAGCATATAACAAAAAGGTGCATCTGCGGAAGTTTGAAGTAGGGAAATTGGTGTTGAGACGTATCCTACCTCACTCTGCTGAGGTAAAAGGAAAGTTCGCCCCTAACTGGCAGGGGCCATTTGTTGTAACCCGAGTGTTGTCCAATGATGCATTGTATCTAATAGATGTGAAAGGGAAATGTGTAGAAATGGCTATCAACTCTGATGCAGTCAAGCGATACTATGTATGATTTCTTTATCTAAATGTACCTAATTGTATTTGGCATGTTTTCAGATTGAAATGACAAAGGCATTTTATTCTGCTATCCAAACACTTTATCCTTTGTTATCCCTTTGAGCCTTATTCTATTTTCTTTCGTACCCCTCTTTAGGAATCAATAGCACAATTCGAAAACCCAAGCGGGGAAAGTAAGTGGAGAAACAAGAGAAAAACAGTGAAAAAGAAAAGAAGAGAAAAGAAAAAGAAAGAAAAGGAAAAAAAGAAGAGAAAAGAAAAAGAAAAGAAAAGAAAACAAAGAAGAGAAAAGAAAAGAAAAAAAAGAGAAAAGAAAAAAAAAGAGAAGGAAAAGAAAAGAAATGAAGAGAAAAGGAAAAGGGAAAAAAGGAATGATCGCAACAACGAAGTAATTTTATGACCTGAACTACGTTTGATTTGATCCCGAAAGGGTACGTAGGCAGCCTCTCCTTGAGGTTTAGTCACAACAAAATAAAAGTCCAAAAGTCCCCAAGAAAGAAACTGGGGCAGAAGTTGTGGTTGTTTTGAGAAATCGGATTCCGAAAGTTGTAATTTTGAGCCGATATTGAATTATTTTGAGCCTCTATACCCTTCTTTCTAAACCCCATCCAAAAGCCACATTACGGTCCAAAGAAAGACCTTCCGATCAATCTTCAAAAAATGCCAATGCGAGCAGGTAAAGTGATTCATGTTGGGGGCAACACTCTTGTACCAGAAGAGAAATGATGAAAATGAGAGAGTCTTATTGGTGAAAACCCTCACGGGCACCATAAGGCGACGTGAGCTGAGAGAAATAAAAAATGAGAGAGTCTTATTGGTGAAAACCCTCACGGGCACCATAAGGCGAAGTGATCTTCGAGAGAAATCAAAAATGAGAGAGTCTTGTCGGTGAAAACCCTCACGGGCACCGTAAGGCGAAGGTGAGTTTCCAGATGGGCATATGAAACAAGTTTGTGGTTGAAAGCTGCTCAAAACATGGAAAAATGAGCAAGGTTTGGGTTTTGGTGAAAGTCAGGTTGAGAAAAGGCTGGAACAGTATATGTGGCAATTGAAACGATTGGTTGGACAGACTAGGCTGGTTAATCCAAAATGCATGGCACAATCAATGGTACTAGCCGTTCCACTCATATAAGTCCTATCCTCTTCTCTTCATTACAAATTATCCGTTTTCAGAGTCTTTCTATCCTTGACCTTCGAGGTTATTGTATTTCATTCTTTCGAAGTCTGTCTATAAGATGTTTCAGTGTCAGTTATGTTCAAAAACAAAAGAAGGATGGCAAGGCTAACTACCAGCTTTCCAGTTGTACGGCACAAAAGGATTGGAACATATCAAAAGAAAGTAAGACATGAAGGACCTTTGGAAGTTCCATCAGTGGGTTAATTGTGAGGGAGAAGTAAAGTTTCAAAAGAGGGGTCAGAAACACAAAATGGCAATACGGGATAAAATATTTGGGTCATCAAAGTTAGGGGTTGAAAGTCAGTCAGGAAGTCGAGGCGTTTCAAAGCAAGTCCAGGGAAACAAGTTGGAGCAGAGCCGGAAGAAGGAACATACCCAACAAGAATGCCAGCAGCTAAGCACCATTTTATATTAACAAATCTTTCTTTGATTGAGACAGGGGCAGAAAATTTTCTTTGTCTATTTTGTTGCAATCAGGAGCCCACCTGGAGAACAAGGGGATACATTTCAAGTTCCATAATCAGGAGCCCACCTGGAGAACAAGGTAATACATTTCAAGTTCCGCAGTCAGGAGCCCACCTGGAGAACGAGGGAATACTTTTCAAGTTTAGCAATCAGGAGCCCACCTGGAGAACAAGGGAATACTTTTTAGATTCAGCGGTCAGGCACCCACCTGGAAAACAAGGGAAGTATAATGCAAATTTTATCTTTCAAGTTTTAACATTTGGTAACATAACGCGCCCAGTCATCAAATTGGGGCAGAAAATTTTCTTTGCTTGTCTATTTTGTTGCAGTCAGGAGCCCACCTGGAGAACAAGGGAATACTTTTCAAATTCAGCAATCAGGAGCCCACCTGGAGAACAAGGGAATACTTTTCAAGTTGAGCAATCAGGAGCCCACCTGGAGAATAAGGGAATACTTTTCAAGCTTCAGCAATCAGGCGTCCACCTGGAGAACAAGGGAAGTGCAATTCAAATTTTAGCTTTTAATTTTTAATATTTGATAACATGTTGTACCCATCCACCAAACTGGGACAGAAAATCTTCTTTATTGTCTATTTTGTTGCAATCAGGAGCCCACCTGGAGAACAAGGGAATACTTTTCAAGCATCGTCATCAGGAGCCCACCTGGAGAACTAGGGAATACTTTTCAAATTTCAGCAATCAGGAGCCCACCTGGAGAACAAGGGAATACGTTTCAAGTTCCGCAGTCAGGAGCCCACCTGGAGAACAAGGGAAGTACAATTCAAATCTCAGCTTCTAAATGTTTGATAACATGATGTGCCCAGCCACCAAACTGGGCCAGAAAATTTTCTTTGGATGTCTATTTTGTTGCAGTCAGGATCCCGCCTTGAGAATAAGGGAATACTGTTCAAGCATCGCAGTTAGGAGCCCACCTGGAGAACAAGGAAATACCTTTCAAGCAGTGCAATTAGGAGCCCTCCTGAAGAACAAGGGAATATTTTTCTAGCGTCAGCAACCAGGAGCCCGCCTGGAAAATAGGGGCATCTGTCAAATTGCAGTGGTCAAGCATCATTCGGAGGAATGGCAAAACATCGCCAATCACAATTCAAGGCAACAACAAGAATCCCATCAGAAGAATACAAGATACAAGTTCAAGGCAATACAAGAGCAAGTTTGAAGACATAGATAGGATCTTTTGTAACTCATAGATCATAGCTTAGGCTAGATTCTTTTGTTTTACCACGGTGTAATAAGGAGGTCAGCGAGCAGTAGCAGCAGTAACAATCGCAGTGAAATCACAGCTCCTGGTAGTCCCAGCTATCAGACACTCCCGAACTACACTGACCTGATTCTTGTTTAGCCCGGGATATATAGGCAACCTCCAAAGCAGGGTGCGGTCAACTCTTTCAAAAAATGCTTCATACGGAATAGACGAACGGGCAAAAATCGCTCGTTTCCGCTCACTTATCTTTGCACGAAAACTCTTCGTGTTTCCGGGCAAAGAGGGGAAGCTGTGAGCACGTGATTTTTGCCCTAAGCAAATAATTCCTAAAAATTCAAACAAAATAATTTCTTTATTATTTTACAATTTCTTGTGAATTTTGTGGCATTTTCTGGTAATTGTTGCTTTTTACTTATGCATTTTAAATCATATGAAAATACAAAAAAAATACATATGGCATTTGTGTGGGATTTAATTTCATATTTTCAGTGTTAGTTAGTAGTTTAAAATTGTTTACATATAAAGAAAATGGCAAAAATTGACTTTGTGCACTTTTATTTTTAATTTGTGGAATTTGTTTTAATTTTAGAAATTAGTTAGTTTTGGAAATTAAATAATAATTTTAGTGTAAATTTGGTCTATGATTTTCTATTTTTCATTTTTTTAAAAAAAAAGAGAAAAAAGATATATAAATACAAAATGAAAAAAATGAAAACAAATTGAAAAGAAAAATCAAAAATACAAAGGAATGGGGGCTGTCCATATAAATGGACGAACTGGGCCTTTTAATACATTAATTTTAGCCCAAACCAGTCCAGCCCCAGGCTCAAATTAACTCCCAATCCGGTCCAGCCCTGTTGTTTCAAAACGACGTCGTTCGGTTGAGTTTTGATCTCAACCGTCGATGTTTATCAATCGAACGATCGAGAAGCCCCTCCCTCATAATATATATATGTCTGAATCGTCCCTACCCCCCCTCTCAAACCCTATCGTCTTCCTAAACTCCCTCCCTCACAGAAACCCTACCGGAGCCGTCCTAATTCCCCACTGCCGGCGATGGCGGCACCGATACAAATGACTCCCAAAATCACACCCTAGATTCCCCTTTCCTTCCCCTCTCCGAATCCACACTCCAATTTCCTCGAACAAGCCTAGAACCCTTAGAAAAATTCATTCGAAGTTTTTCCGGCCAAGACACTACTCTTCCCAATAACCACCAAATCGACACCCTGAGACCGCCTAGCCCTCCTCTATCAAATCCCCTTTACCCTATTCCTCAAATATAGCCGGAATTGCTCGAATCTCGAAAAACAATTTTCCGGCCAAAACCCTAGTCTTACCAAATCGCCCCAAATTGATACCAGTTGATCCTTAGGCCTTTCCCATAGTGAATTTGCTGTTAGGAGAGTCCAAATTTCACTAGAGGTGGCCGAGCTTGAATTTTTTACTGGTTCTTGGAGCTGGGTCGGTGAGTTCATGATTTCCTTTTCTTTTATTGGTGTTAAATTTGCTTTGCATGGTTGTTTAGCTTTAAGTTTGTTTAGTAATAACTGTTAAATCCGAAATTGAATAATTCTGCGGCTAGCCTATTTTCTTAAGTTTTTAATTTAAATGTTGGTTTGTTTCTGCTAGTAAGTTGAATTTCTTTTATTCCTTTTGGTAAATCATGACTTGTAATTATAGGCTTCAATAATGATTCTGGTTAGTCAGTTGTTTGTTTCAGTGTCATCTGATTAATAATGTTAGTTAGTTTAGCTTATAGTCAGTTTTTGATAGCTAGTTGTTTTAATTTGGTTCAGTGAATGGATTATTTCATAACTTGAATTAGGATTGTAGTGTGTAAAGTTTAGTGATTCGTTTGGTTATAGCTGTAATGCTGAGTTGAAACTAGGGGCAATTGGGGTAATTCATGGTATGGAATCTAGCTAGAATTTCCTAGAAGCTTCTAGGTGTGGGTGTTAAGGCACATTTCAGTTAAATAAAGGTGTGACTTGAGTCATAAGGAAAAAATAAAGGGTTAAAAGTTGGAAATTAACAGAGGGCCTAAAAGAAAACTTAAAAGCGTGGTTGCCTATAAAAGAGCATGAATGGTGCCTTGATTGGCAAGTTTTGGAGCCCAAAAATTCCCCCCAAAAACAGTCTTTCTCTAGGTTCAGATCTGAAAGTAGAATTTCAAAAATTCTAAACCAAAAACAATAGAAAACCTTCAAAAAATAAAAAAAATTGTTCCATTGGCATTGTTAGTCTAATTTGAAGCTAGTTGCTAGTTTGTTTTCTCTAAATTCAGCATTTGGTAGCTGAAGTTCTGAAACTGCTTTGATTGGGTGTGCTTCGAGTCAGATTAAGGTTCAATCAAGTTTGTTTTGTTGTTTTCTGATTGCTGTGGTGTTCCTGGGCTTTGAATTGTTTTGTTTGAGTTCCAAATCGTGCCTGTTGCTACTATTTGTTAATTCCTGGAGGTTGTTACTGCTGCTGATCTACTGACCTCTCATTTCTTCTGTATTTCCACATCCAAGTATACATTTGAACCTTGCATTGACACAACTTTGAAGTTGAAATGTTGCAATAAAATGTATCAGTCATTTGCTTTCCGGAAACTTATGAAGTCAAGCTGATTTAGTAGGATAATCAATGATGATTTGTATTTGTTAGCTTTAATTTTGATTTGTGTTTATCTTGTATAATTGGACTGATTTGAACTATCATGATAATCAATAGGTATTAGTCCGTTAATTAGTTAGGGCTCTTGTGTTTTGATAATGGCTTGGACTGCTAAATTCGAAATGTATTAGCTATAGCTAACTTAGTTCCTGTGTTTGAACTAGCCACAGTAGTTTAAACCTGTTTTCGTATTTGTTAACTAATGAAACTGGAAGGATAGCTGAGACAAGACTTGGTTTAGAGGTCTATGATCCTTGTGCATATTAACAGTCAAAAATAGAGTTGAAAACCAGTCCATAAAGTTTATCTCAATTCCTGAGAGTCCTGGATGTTGAATGCTAGTTTAGTCATGATAATGTGAATTAGTGTCCAACAATTGAACATGTACTACTGTTGTTTGTTTTATTTGAATTCACTATAGTAATAGCTAGAAACGCGTTAGGGGATAGGTAATATAGGATTTTGAGTTGTTGAAACAATTATCTAAAGTAATTAGTGATGAAAGATTGCTCAGAAATTAACCGGTGTGCTTTGGAATTAATTGGGCCATTCGACCCTGCCCTTTTAAGCGCTGTTTTGGGCCGCTGATTGAGACTCGACCTTGAGTCGTGTTCTCCAGCCTTTGGGCCTCAAATTATTAGGCCCAGGTCTGTTTTAGCCAATTCAGTCCCTCTTTGATTTTAATTTGTTCTCGCTGGGCTTATCTTGGAGCCCAATAGCTGGACTGTAATGCTAAACCACCAATAGGTCCAGTGATAAAATTAATTAGGACCTCTTCCTTTATTTAGAGACAAATAAATATAGAAAATCATAGCCTACTTTAGGAAATAATTGTTTAATAAAAAATGAGATGAGCCTCACTAAACAAAACAAATAAATTGCGGGGCCCTCGATAAATGTTTATACAAAATACATAGACTTCGGGATAGGCCGTTTAGCGAATTTCACGGCCTTCACAAAAGATAATAACACGCTAGTCTCTTTAGGCACGATTCTAATAAATTTACCTTCCTAAAATTCGGGTGCACATTTATGTGACCCAAATCCAAATCTCAATAGAGTCAAAATGTGTTGACAATCACGGGTGCACTGGTGCGACGTGGTTCGAGATGTATTTTTACGACGTTGCAATTCTTATTAAAATTAAAATAAAAGCGGGTTACTAATAAAAAGCACATAAGTTAGAACATGTTTTGAAATCAGATAAATAAGCTAAACATGACAGTTGAGCGACCGTGCTAGAACCACGGAACCCGGGAATGCCTAACACTTTCTCCTGGGTTAATAGAATTCCTTACTCGAATTTCTGGTTCGTGGACTATTAACAGAGTCATTATCTCCTTGGTTCGGGATTCAACCGGTGACTTGGGACACCATTAATCTCCCAAGTGGTGACTCTGAAATCTAATAACTAATCCCGTTCCGATTGTCCTTTAATTGGAAAAACTCCTTTACGCCCTCGCGGGTGTAGTAAAAAAGGAGGTGTGACAATTACCGATAATGGTTCCAATCTCAACAACGATTTGATGAAAGCGATGTGTGAGACATTCAAGATCAAACACAAGAACTCTACAGCATACATGCCTCAAATGAACGGAGTTGTAGAAGCAGCCAACAAGAATATCAAGAAGATACTAAGGAAGATGGCTAAAAGTCACAAACAATGGCATGAGAAGTTATTATTCGCCTTGTTGGGATATCGCACCACAGTTCGCACATCGACCGGAGCAACTCCCTACATACTGGTTTATGGTACAGAAGCAGTCATCCCCGCCGAGGTAGAAATTCCTTCCTTGAGGATCATACAAGAAGCAGAGTTGGATGACGCAGAATGGGTAAAGGGTCGCTACGAGCAGTTAGCCCTTATAGATGGGAAAAGGATTAATGCAGTTTGCCATGGTCAGTTGTACCAAAACAGAATGTCCAGAGCCTTCAACAAAAGAGTTAAGCCAAGGAAGTTTATACCGGGGCACTTGGTGTTAATGAAAGTATTCTCTCCCAACTAGCAAGGTCCGTACATGGTTTACCGGGTTCTAACTGGAGGACACTTATTCTTGCAGAAATGGACGGAGAAGTCTGGCCAAAGCCAATCAACTCAGATGCAGTGAAACGATATTATGTGTAATCACCTATGGTTTCTTTATGATGTAATTTGAACTACGCCTGACCTGATTCCCGTTTAAGAGGGGATACGTAGGCAGCCCTATGGGTTCGTTCACAATTTAATAAAAATTTCATTTCCCCCTATTATTAGAACTGGGGCAGAATTTTGAAGAGGACCCTCAAAATTCCGAAGTTAGTCTTCAGCCACTCATCACCAAGGATATTACCTCAGTAAACTGGGGCAGAATTTTGAGGAGGACCCTCAAAATTTCGAAGTTGATTTTTCAGTCGTCCAGTGCAGCCGTCAGAAGGGCCAGCCCAGTAAACTGGGGCAGAATTTTGAGGAGGACCCTCAAAATTCCGGAGCAAGAGAGGCTGTAATGTTTCGAACCACGTCGTAGTCGTTGGTTCATCTAAACAAAACTATTTTTTTTACTTATGTTATATTTACTAAATCATGCATAACTATTGTTCAAATTGCTGTTGTTTAGCGACGCTACCCCAATGATACGCAACGCCGGAAGCCAGGGGAAAACGAACTGACCTTTCCCCTTTACAAAACTCACAATTTTCTTTGGATGCAGGCACCCAAGTCATAAAATTACCAAACATATTACGCAATCGCATTGAACCGTTACACCTATTCTATTCGCACACAATATCCTCACCAGTCGCAATATCACAATCAGCTGCCGGCTATCAGATAAGAATTTCTACTTACTATTCGCTTTTATCCCATTGCATAAGGCTACTTTCTACCTTCCGAGGCTAAGTGTTGTCTCCATATGCATTTCCTGCATTGCATAAGGCTACCTTTCTGCCTTTCGAGACTAAGTGTTGTCTCCATCTGCATTTCCTGCATTGCATAAGGCTACCTTTCTGCCTTTTGAGACTATGCGTTGTCTCCATCTGCATTTCCTGCATTGCATAAGGCTACCTTTCTGCCTTTCGAGACTAAATGTTATCTCTATCTGCATTTCCTGCATTGCATAAGGCTACCTTTCTGCCTTCCGAGACTAAGCGTTATCTCCATCTGCATTTCCTGCATTGCATAAGGCTACCTTTCTGCCTTTTGAGACTAAACGTTGTCTCCATCTGCATTTCCTGCATTGCATAAGGCTACCTTTCTGCCTTCCGAGACTAAGCGTTGTCTCCATCTGCATTTCCTGCATTGCATAAGGCTACCTTTCTGCCTTCCGAGGTTAAGCTCTACCTCCATCCTGCACTTCTTGCATTGCATAAGGCTGCCTTTCTGCCTTCCGAGGTTAAGCTCTACCTCCACCTGCATGGCTAAAATACCGCCACTTTATCTCCATCTGCATCGGCTGAAATATCGCCACTTTTATCTCTCTTGCATGGCTAAAATATCGCCACCTTTTACTTACGTCTTGTAGTTGGCTGAAATATCGCCAAACTTTATTTAAATTCTACATCGGCTGAAGCCAGTTCATATTTAAATCTCCACCATCATCTATACCTATGCTTTCAGTCGGCTGAAATATCGTCGTTTTACTTTTTACACCGACTAAAACATTGCCCAAACTTTATTTAAATTCTCTATCGGCTGAATCATCGCTATTTACATTTTCGCATCGGCTGAAACATCGCTCTCTTTATTTAAAGTTCTGTCGGTTGAAATATCGCTATTTACGTTCTTTGCACCGGCTGAAATATCGCCATTTATGCTTTGCATCGGCTGAAATATCGCCATTTACACTTTTGCATCAGCTGAAATACCGCCAAATCTTGCATTTCATGGGCTAAAATATCGCCAAACTGTCCAAAAGCGTCATTGTTTGGATGCATCATCCTTCATAGCCCGAGAACACCATGCCATGGCCCGAGGACCCCACTTTATACCCTGCACATCATTATTCGAAGACATCATGGTTCGGAGGCACCATTATCATAGCCCGAGAACATCATTTCATAGCCTGCAAATCCTTTAATTTTGCGCTTCATGGCCCAGGACATCATGGTCCGAGGACGTCATCCTAACCATCCAAGGACAACATTCATGGTCCAACGGGAACTTGCATCATGTTTAAGTTTATGCACAATATACGCCTATATTGCTCACTTGCAGTTACATTGGCTAGCAATGGCCGTCTCAGCAGGACCAATCCCGCTCTAGGCCCTGCCGCCGATCAAGTTTCAGTTACCTCTTGCCCCATAAACATCGTGCCCATCTCTTTCGAATTGCCATCGGCATGTTCCGTCAATGGTTCCTGAACTATATTTGGCCTGATTCCTATAAAACCAGGGATATGTAGGCAGCTTAGAAACCAGAGCTCGGTCAAATTCTTTCCAAATCGTCGCTTCCAGTCAAAATTGGCCATCATATCTTTACCCGACAACTCTTTCATCCTTCCCGGGTAAAGAGGGGCAGCTGTTGATACCCAATTTTTCCCTAAGTATTTTTATACCCAAATATTTCCAAAATAGCATATTGGTGCATATATAAGCACATCCAAGAGTTTTGACATTTTTTGATGATTTTTAAAACCAATTTATTGCCTATTTTTACACAACAAAATCCAATAATTATTCCCAAAATTATCATTTTGGTGAATAATTCATATTTTTACATTTACACCTAAATATAATTAAAGTAATTTTCGAATATTTTTTACAAATTTATTTGGTATTTTAAAGCTAAATTGCATATAATTGCAATTATAGCCTATCTTGTAATTTATGACATTTTACGTTTATAAAATTAATTCCAGAATTTTTTAATTAATATTTATATAATACTTATTTACCCAGTGCATTTAATTTGTTTTAAAACCAGTATTACTATTTTTATAAATTAAAAGGGGAAAATTGGTTATTTACGATTTGGCCTTTATTGCATTTCAATTATAGCCAATTTGGTACTCCATTTCAGCACCAATTTAAAACCCAATTACCACCTGCAACCCAACCCATACCCTTTCCTATCATACCCAAACTCGTTCCCCATTTAACTCGTCTAATCCCAGTCGTTGATCCTTTAGATCAACGGCTCCCCTCTTCCCTTTCCTTTTTTAATTCAAATGACCCTAAAACCCTACCTCATTTTTTTCGACCGCCGCCTCTGAATCCTCTCCTCTCTCAACTCTCTCTCAACTTACCTCAAACCCTAGTCGCCGCCTCTCATCGAAACCCTAATCTATGGCTTCTCAGGCTCATCGGAGGCCTATACTAGCCTCTCATGGCTTCTGCATGCTCGCTTCTAAAGGTCCAATGACCAGATCTTGAAGGGTTCCGACCAAGCCTTTGTTCGATGACTGTTCTCCTGTCGTCTTCAACCTTTGTCTGGCCAGTCATGTCTATTCGAGTTCGATCTTCGACTTCTCTGCTCAGATCGATGGTTTCCAAAGACTTTCTTATCACCTGGGTTTCTTACGAAACCCTAATCTCTAAGTTTCCTTCGATTTATTTTTAGATCTGCTCTGGATCTATATGTGTGTGAACCTTTTATGCATTTTTCTCGAAGATTCTTTAATTTTTTGCTTTCAGAAACTCTTTATTCTTCAACTAGGGTTTCATGTTAAGATATTTCGAATCTCTCTTCTTTGATTATCAACATGTTTTACTGTATTTTTGTTTGTGTTGTTTTCTATCTGAGTTAGCATGCTGAAAACCTTAATTTTTTGGGATTTTGTTTGAGTTTCTTGGTTTGTTCGTTAATATTCGTTTGATTTGCCTTATTTTTTATCT
>MU672024.1:27095-46728 GCA_026770625.1 Nicotiana glauca
ATATTATGTTCCTTCTGTGATTGATTCTCAAACTCGTGATTAATTTTCAAAACTTTTCCTTTGTGAAATTCTGATTTTACTCGCCTGTTAAGGGGTAATTGATTCTTTTCCTTTGATTGGCCTCCCTGAATCTTTTCAAAAATAATCTCAAATCCTGTACTTAGACTTAATTTCCTATTGTATGGCTTTACTGTTTCTTTTATGGCAACAGCCATTCTGCTTACAAGGCTGATTCTCCTTTCCTTATTTGGATCATGTTAGTATCCGTTCGAATAAGAATCCCCTGATTAAAGGGGAGTCTTATACTAATTTGATTCTGATTTGTGACCATGCTATATTTGTGATAGACTTGTACTTGTTACCTTATTTCTCTACACGTTTTCAAAGCTATAAATACTCTCCTCCCTTTTCTTTGAACATACACGAACACAAAAAGCAATCTGAGTTCAAAATTACTTTCACTTAAAAAAACTCTCTCCCTTTTTTTGCTACTTGTGCTGTTGTGGACTTTGTTTAATCTACTTTCTTCTGCACCTTTTGCTTCTCTACTGGTATATTCCAGTTAATTTACATGTCTCAACAACAATATGTTTTATTCCTACCTACTACTGTTCATGTCTTCTTTAGTTAACATTTGTTTCAAGCATGCTGTAACATGTTTCCCTTTCCCTTGTAATTCAATATTTAATTTATATGTGCATCCTGTCAGTTGTTTGTTATATATTTGATACTTTATGAATCCCATACCCTAAGATCCCCTTTGTATGCTTTAAGTTATGGTTCAGAAACATGGCAATGTCTGAAATCATTGTCCATGGTTATGAACTGGACCCTTTGGGGTCCTAAGCTTGTCAATTTCCCATCCCCATTCCCTTATTGTGTGTATGTTGAGTAACAGCCTTGGCCTACCAGTACTTCTGATTATTGTTCAGGCCATGGCTTGACCTCCAGTAGGTCTGTACTCCCTAAATGCTTGATCATAGGTTTTGTCAGGGGTGTGCCAGTCTATATTGTGGTTGGGCATGACCACCAACCTACCTGGGTAGCCCCCTACCCCATTCTATTGCGTTTACACTCAACTCCTAGAATTTAAGTTCTGCCCCTCTTGTGTGAGCCTTGCCTTGGGACCCTTGATCTCCCTCTGAACTTGGACACATAAGGGCCGGCTCTTACACACTGCACAATTCAGTTTTATTAATATCTTGGGTGTATGCACTGCCTGGAGTTCCTGAAATCCCCTTGGATCTCTGAAACACCTTAGATAAGAGAAGGGTTGGAAATCTGGATCTCGAAAGTGGTTCAATCTCATAGTATTAGGCCTCAAGTTTGGATTAGGCTTCTCGTATGTAGCTGAGGATTTTTGATGTATTTTTATCATTTCAGTTGTTTCTTTTGGGTTGTAATAATTTGTATAAACTCTAGGGAACTTAGTAAAAAAGGGGGGATGGGATTTACTTTCTGCACCAAGGGTAGAAATCCTGCCTACTTGTTTAAACTTTTAATTTCTGCAAACGCGCCTAGAAATCATGCCTATAGGTTTAAACTTTTTATTTCTGCATATACACCTAGAGATCATGCCTATAGGTTTTAATTCTCATCTCTGCATATCCACCTAGAAATCATGCTCATAGGTTTTAAACCTTTAATTTCTGCAAACGCGCATAGATATCCTGCCTATAGGTTAGCTTTCTAATTGTTCAGCAAATTCATGTAAAAAACATGGTCTACAAACTGCTGCATTCTGTATCTACAAACATCATAGGAAAATCATTTGTAGGTCCAAATAATAAAAATCGCATATAGATACCATGCTCATAGGATTTTGTTAATGTCCAAAAAAGGGTTATCCAAATCAGAAAGCAATAGAAAGCATGCCCATAGGAAATTTCGAATCTGAATATAGATAATACTAGCTGTTAAACTCGTATTGTCCCGCTAAAATTGGTAACCCCTGTTAGTTTGCACATTTATTTCTAAAATAAGTATATATCGCGCCTAGTTCTAATTAACACTTAAGTCAATCAGATCAACTTCAAACAACTGCATTCGAGTATGCCTAATGTAGACTTTTCGCCTAAAAATATGCGTTGAACCAATCCGCTCGCCGCTTTATTTAAATAAGACCAAAATCAGTACGTGAAAGACATGCTAAACTCTGTGATTTTCGATGATTTACGGAGGCATATTTGAGCCCTGTTTGCTTGTCTGTTTCCCCTTCTATTTGCAATTATTTGTTTTGGTTGATGCCTTAACATTTTATCCGTTGAAACTTCTAAAAGCCCTAAACCCCTTCCCTTTAGGATTAGTATTCCATTTGCCTCCAGGGCTAATAGGATGGGGACGGGTAATAGCATGCAATAAGTAAGGGATACCATTCTGCGCTATAATACTTTAAACGGGGTGGGAAGGGTAAACATGGAGATGATGATTACACGATAACACTATGCGTACAATTGGGTACCGGTGTTGTGCGAATGATTCATGTAATGTATAAACCTATGACCCCCTCCCTCTTTATTAGTTTTAATGATTTTTTTTCTTCAGAATTTTAAATCCTGTCCAATCTTCAATTTCCGTTTCTTACACTTCTTTTAAGTTGCTTGCACCAATTATTTGACCCCTTTCCTTTACTTACATATCTCTTTTTTTCACAAAACTGTTTTCTTTCTGAATTTCTGCACCTTTTCTTAAAACCCTTCTATGCTTTTCATTTGTAACAGTATTTGCAATGATTGTTTGTTTATTCGTTTGTTTGCATTTAAAGTCACAATTGTAGCATGGTCGGGAATCACACTAGTGGATCTTGAGGGGTGCCTAACACCTTCTCCTCGAGATAATTTCTAGCCCTTACCCAAACTCTGGTTTTTATCTTAAATTTTTCTAAAAAAGTGTCCTAATGCACTATAATCATTAGGTGGCGACTCTCCAAAATCCAAAACCCAATTCCCATACGGGAATAGAGTTGTCTTCCCAAATGTCGTAAACCCGATTCCGAGGAAAATGGAGCGTCAACAAATACCAGATTTTCTAAGTTCAAAACATCCTGTAGCCTATCCGAAACTCACCCGAACTCTCGGGGCTCCAAACCAAACATGCACACAAGTCTAAAAAAATCATACAAACTTGCTTGCATGATCAAATCGCCAAACTAAAACCTAGAACTTCAAATTTAGCACCAAATTGCATGAAATTTTCAAGAAAGTTTTAAAACTTCTATTTTCTCAACCAAAAGTCTGAATCACGTCAAATCAGTCCCGTTTCTCACCAAATTTCACAAATAAGGTATAAATATCATAACAGACTTATACGGGGCTCTGAAACTAAAATACGGACTCGATACCAAGAAGATCAAATATTAACCAAATTCTTAAAACCATTATAATTTAGTATTACAATTTTAATTAAAAATTTATTTCTTGGGCTAGAGACCTCGGAATTCGATTCTGGGTATACGCCCAGGTCCCATATTTTACTACAGACCCACAGAGACCGTCAGAACACGGGTCCAGGCCCGTTTACCCAAAATATTGGCCGAAGTCAACAAAATTAACTTTTTAGGCCAAATTTATTATTTTATTAATTTTCCACATAAAAGCTTTACGGAAATACGCCTAGTCTGCGGACACAAATCGAGAAGAGATAAAATGAGGTTTTGAAGACTTGAGAACACGGAATCGAGTTCTAAAATATAAGATGATACTTTGGGTCATCACAGTAGCTGAAAGGATTCCGACAATTAGAAAAATCATAATTCTAGGCCTCCTTAATCATGTCTTCAATTTCATCCTCATTAGTTGATAATTTTTCTATTTTGTAGTATTTATTAGTTACTTTATTTAAAATAAAAATACAATCTTTATAACTAGAAAATTATTTGAAAAGGTGTTTCTTAGTGATATTGAACAGTTGTAGCAAAGCCTTAGTTCTATCTGAGATGCGACTCCAAACTCTTAGATCGGAATGCAACAACCGTTTATTCGTTTTTAGGACTAGAGTTGGGCATGATCAGTATCCTACACTTATGTGTGTGTACGCTACCAACGCATGAAGCTGGAATATTCTTAGTAAAGGAGTATGCATATCACTTCAAACTAGAATAAGGAGGTATAGGTCGCCCATAAAGTTAAGGTGTGAAATTGTCTTTTTTCAGACAAGTTTAAGGTACAGTGTATGTGTTTTTCGAAAAATAAAATAGTTAATAGGAGAGGATGAATGTACCCAGGGGTGGATGTAGCATTTCGGATACAATTTCATATGAACTCATAACTTTAGATACGAAGTATAGATATGCATGTAAAAACCTACTAAAATCTTAACAGATATTAGATTTGAACCCAAAATTTTAACATTGTAATTAATTCAATGAAAAGTTGAACCCACTAAATTTTAACTCCGAATCCGTTTCTGACCATATGAAGAAGATCTTTGAATAAAACTAGTGCCATCTGATGAATTCATGAAATTACAATTGAATTATTGCTTCTCGATTTATAACAAATCTTTTCTATTGAACTATAAGCATGGATTGGAACAAAAGAAAGTTTATTAGAACCAGCATCAAAGTAATAAGTGTAAGATATATGTTTATTTTATATAAAATTTAATATGCATTCTTATATGCGTTTATCAGCTAATGTTGTATTTTAAAATAATTTGATATATGCATCAGGTGTGAATAAATCTTTTACTATATTACACTGTGTTTAGTTTAATCAACTCTAAGAAATAATACTAAATGGAGTAATTAAAATGATAATATTAGATAACGTTAAAAATAATTTAACTTCATTACGAAAGGTCAAAGAAGTTAAAATATAAAGTATCTAAAATTCATTCCATTTCACATACGTGTTTTAATAGTGTGGATACGTCTGATACGTGAGGAAACTATTTTTTTGTTGTTGCTAGAAGGCACGATTTTTATTATTATGCAGGAAATTAAAGAGTTATTATAGTCCCGGACTTATCTTAACGAAACAGTCCCTAATAAGTCTTTGCGAAAAGTAGAGAAAGCAAATAAAGATGGTTCACTCCAGAAGTGTTCTTCACACTCAGCATTAGTATATGAGTTACAGCTGTTCCCAAACTGCGCTAGTATGTGTGCCACTTGGTTTCCTACACAGTTTACATGCCTAACATCCGGCTAGCCCAGTGCGTTTAGCAAGAACCTACAGTCATGGAGAAAATTAGCATTAGCTTTACTGTGAAATTTATCTTGTAATAGGTTGAGTAATACCTGGCAATCTATTTTCACTATAATCAGAATTCGATTTTTCGTGAAACCAAGTTCTAATACTTTTAGTAGGGAGAAAATTTCTCCTTGGATGGGTGACGAGACCATTATGTTCCAGGAGAACCCATCAATCCATTTTCCTTCGGAATCTCTGATGATTCCACCTGCTCCTCCAATGTTAGGAGTTTTTTTGGTGTGCACCATCTATATTGAGTTTATAGATGATTTGTGGTCGGGTTATCCATTTTATTGGGATTTTTGTGGTTATGAAATGTTTGAAGTTATGGTTTGTTAGGCATAGGTATTTCGTTGCGTGTGTGACTATTTTTGCATTTCAATGTGGGTTGAGCAGTTATTAAAATATTTATGATTACGGTTGAGAGCATAATTGGTGTGATAACACCCAACAGGATTGATGAGTTATTTTGTAGTAGGATGCTCGTAGTGAAGGTACAATCATCCTTTATCCAATCTAGTTGGTTTGAGTTTGGGGTGATCATGTTTAGCTCTCCCCATATTGTACTGTTCAAATAATGAAAGAATATGTGATTTGTGTTTTCCTCTGTCCCACAATGTTTGTAGGAGTTGCATTCAATTATTTTCCTTTTGCTTAGAACAGTTGCAGTAGGCAGTTGTTGATGTATTAATAGCCAAAGGAGTCTTTTCAGTTTGTTGTGGCAATGTGCTTTCCATATCCAAAAGTGGTGAAAGGATTCCTGAGATTGAGATGCCACTGTGAGCCTAATGAAGAGATTGTAAGCAGATTTTGTTGTGAAGTTCCTATCTTTTGTTTCTTTCCAGAAGAACGAGTCATTTAAGTTTTCGAATAACGGAATGTATGTTTGTGTTACAAGGTCAGAAATCGTATTTGGTAGGTTGTATGGAAGAGCCTCTAGGTTCCAATTTTTATTAGTAATGATGTAGTTAGTTTGTTATTTTATCTTCCTTGAATAACGTCGCCTCAATTAGTTCCCTTAGGGTGTGGTTGCTAAAATCTCATCTTTTGATGACCTAATAGGTCATCCTATGATTTAAAACCAAATTATGTATTTCTAGGTCTTTAAAATCTAATTTTATCCCTTCTCGATTTGCATGCGCAGTCTGAGTATGTCACGACCCAAACCCCGCACTGGTCGTGATGGCGCCTCTCGTGAAGACGAGGCCAGCCAACTAACCCAACTTATCTTTTTAGAATAGTTAACATTAATAAGCAGCTTTAATATGATTAAATAACCACAGTCTATCAAAAGATCTCTTTATTAAGTGCAGAATAAAACCCAAACACAACCCAAACCGAGGTGTCACAAGTCACGAGCGTCTATCAAAGTATTAATACAACTACAAGACCTAAAATATACAAAGCCGGAATAAAAAACCAAAAGAGAGAAAAATGGTGTTGCGAACGCAGGCAATCACCTTGCTACTCCTATAGCTCTGCCTCTGATCAACCAAAACCCACTACCGGGTGAACAAATACCTGCATCTGCACACGAGGTGCATGGAGTAAAGTGAGCACTTCAACTCAGTGAGTAATAAGGGTAAATAACAATTGAGCAGTAAGAAATCACGTAAAGCCAACCATCATGCTATTTAGGAGCAGTGAAAAGCCCTTTGAGAGAAAGCAGTGAAGCTGTAAAACCTTTAGAAATATCTTAGCTCAGTTTAAAACCTCTTTTGAAAATGAATTTTTCAACAGTTATGCAAATGAATAGAAAAACAAATAGTGCAGATAAGCATAGAAGTCCGCCTCTCGGGCACCACACTCGGTTATCAGATAATACCAGAACAACAGGTGAATATTGCAAGAAGAAGCACAAACAACATATAATGGCACACAAATGAAATAAGGTAAACACATCAAATAGTACCGGTACTGCTGTGGTGTGCAGCCCGATCCATTTAACATCGATCATGCTCACTGGGGGTGTGCAGACTCCGGGAGGGGCCCCTTACGGCCCAAGAGCAATATCAAGCCATCTCGTGGCATCAAATCTAGACCCTCGGCCTAATATCAGTATCACCATAACACTGTTGCGGCTTGCAGCCTGACCCATATATATATATTGTTACGGCGTACAGCCCGATCCAAAAGTATCCTCGCAATACAGACCCTCGCCCTAACTCAGTCAACATAATCACATAAGCTACTCGGCAACAATAAACATGATGCTCAGCCCAAAATATAATTGGAAATATCGTTTCAAGTGTTAAAGCAAGTAAACTTGGCTGAGTTTTGAAAACAGTGTAAAAATACATGACTGAGTTCAAGTATAAAATCAAACAGTGACGAAATATCAACAACCATCCCCGAAGGGGTTCAACTAGTTGGCACGAAGCCCAAATATGGCAATCAGCCCAAGTCATGATGACAACAAATAAGATTCAGCCAATTACACAGTAAAATCATCAATCGGGACGGACCAAGTCACAATTCCCAACGGTGCTCTACCCCACGCTCGCTATCCGACGTGCAAGTCACCTCATTACAACACTATGATGTGCAAATCCGGGGTTTCAAACCCTCATGACGTCATTTACAATCATTACTCACCTCGAACCGGCGAATTCTCTACCTCGCGACGCCTCTGCCCCTCAAATCGGCCTCCACGCTCGTCGAATCTAATCAAAACCACAACGAATATGTCACAATATGCCAATGGAACCAATGTTTTAAAAGGCGCGGGCGTGAGGCGAGGCGTAAGCCCTGAGACATGGGGCGTAAGTCTTACAGATCTGTAAATTTTACTAATTTCAAGAATTTTAAGATAGTATAAAATAAAAAATAATTATAAAAATTACATTAAAATCATAAAATTATAACAAATAATCTGTTTAAATTATTTATAAATTATAATTCAACTATGAATAATAAAAAATAAGAAAAGTATGACAAATATCATAATATGCAAATTAGATGCAACATCGTTACGACTCTAACATCAAAAGTAATGTATTCGATAAGAAATCTTTTATGTATATATTAAGAAGTAATGAATCTTGAAAGAATTTCGATATTATAATTTGATATTTTTCTTAAAATACTCCTTTTGTTTAAAAACATAATTCACAATTTTAATATGATTCTCTAGCATCAATTATTTTTAAGTTTCAACAAGTTAATATAGTGACACATAATTCAACATACAATATCATGATAACTAATTATATGTAAATAGTTACTAGCTAATACTGAGCTATTAAATTAATAAGTATTGTATCTCTTAAACATGAAAAAAAATATTTAGAAAAAAATTATGGACTATTATATAGTAAAGATATGACAAAAGTTAATAAATAAATAATTTTTAAATGAAAAATTTATTTAAAATTAACTATCATGGCAGTCTTTGTGGATAACGTGCAATAATTTTATTTTAATTATGACATAAATTTAATGAATTTTTGATTAAGAAAAAAGTAAATTTTGAATAGTCAACCATTTATTAATAAAATTTGACGATTTTTACAAGGTTAGTTATATGCAATTGCATAAAGTTCTATTAGGCGAGTCCAGTACGCTAGGCGTTGGGCGTGTTCGGGGCATAAGGCCCGATGGCCGAGGCGTAAGTCTCACGAAACTAAGCCCCATACATAAGCCCAGGGGCATTTTATGAGTGCTCCACCCCGGGGCGAGCCCCGGACGAGTCCCAATTCTGCCTTTTAAAACAGAGAATGGAACAATACCCAATCGAAAACGATCGAAAAATAGCGAAAACCTCGAAATTAGCAAAATCCAAGCCCGGGGCCCACTTCTCGAAAAATTATAAAATTACCACCATCGGATTCCTTATCTCGCCACGAGTCTATACATATAAAGATTACCAAAATCGGAGTCTGAATGACCCCTCAAATCCCTATTTTACCTCTCTTAAGTTTCAAGCCCTAATCCACCATTTTTACCCTCTATTTTCTTGAGTTTCCAGCTCTAATCCATGTAATAACACCATGAAATCATGTTTTGAGTTCAAGAATGCATACCTTATCGAAAACCCTTGAAATCTCTCTTCAATATCGCTCCCAATTCTCCAAGTCCGAGTTAAAAATATGAAACCCTTCAAAAATTCGCGAAGAAGACCAATTAAATATTCTGCCCAGACCTTTCCGCTTCTGCGGTCAAATTTCCGCCTATGCGGCACCGCTTCTGCGGTTACTCCATCCGCTTCTACGAAATTTCACTTAAGGACCAAACCGCTTATGCGGTCACTTAGCCGCATCTGCGGCTCCGCAGATGCAGTCCCCAACCCGCACCTGCGGTCCCAGGCTTCCTTCAGCCCTCCCGCTTCTGCGACTCCACGCACGCACCTGCGATACCGCTTCTACGGTCCCACTTCCGCAGAAGCGGAAATACCAGAAGCAGCAGATTTTCTTAAGTTTCACAAGCCAAACTTCCCGTTAACCATTCGAAATTGCCCCGAGGCCCCCGGGACCTCAACCAAAAATACCAACACCTTCTATAACATCATTCAAACTTGTTCCAATCATTAAAACACCTCAAACAACACTAAAACCACCATTTCTCATCTAATTCAAGCCTAAGCTTCTTAAAAACTTCCGAAATACGCATTCGATCAAAAACCTAACCGAATCACCTCCAAATGATCTAAAATTCGCACACGCATCCCAAATCACCTAACGAAGCTACAGCAACTCTCGAAATTCCATTCCGACCCTCGGATCAAAATCTCACCTATCAGCTGGAATTCGCTAAAATACTAACTTCGCCAATTCAAGCCTAATTCTACACCGGACCTCCAAAATCAATTATGATCACACTCCTAAGTCACAAATTATCCTCGAAGCTAACCGAATCGTCGGAATCCACATCCGAGCCCTCTAACTCATAGGTCAACATCCGGTTGACTTTTCAAAAACAAGCCTTCCTTAAAGAGACTAAGTGTCTCATTTCCTTCCAAAATCAACCCAATTCAACTCGTTTTCACAAGACACTGATAATGAAGCATAACGAAGCAGGAAATGGGGGAAACTGAGTGGTTCTTATGAGATGACGGGTCGGGTCATCACATCCTCCCCAACTTAAACAAACACTTGTCCTCGAGCGTACCCAGAGTTGTCCTAGAAGCCAACCGATAGCTAAATGACCTTACCAAGCCCATACCCGGGGGTGATCCCACATCACCCTATCTCGCATAGGTCCGATAGCACAACATAGCTGAAATTTCACAATCCATCTAGTCCATAAACCATAAAACCACATTGCACTTTCTGAAATCATACACAAGATCAGAACCTCACATCTATACTTAGAATAAGCCCGAACCAGCTGTAATAACCCATGCCTGCAACCTCAGGTGCAATCATATGATACACTACATAACCCAAACACTCGAAACGATAACTTCTATTCATAACAGTTACCCACAACACCCGAATACTGGTAAAAAACCTCTTATCAACTAAGTTCTTATTCCAACACTTTCATATACTGCCAACGATAAACGAAACACGCAATAAACCATAACCATTTCTCAGATTAACCATTCATGAAGCCACTTCCCTTTTGACTAATACCACAGCAGATTCCGAGCCGAACCTCGATATTATCCTTCCAACAAGCTGAAATAAAATCCGTTCGTATTCATTAGTGACCCTAACGATCACCTCGAATCCAACACACCACTCTGGTGATATGACACCTCAATACAAGCCTAAGCCACAACCTGCATAATACGCGCACCAATAAGAAACGGTCTAAACATACTCAAATCATGAAAAATGACTCAAACAAAAAAGTTGTACCTCAAGCTCATCAGTACCATCACAACACAAGGCTGAGACCTCGTCTCACATCATAGAAATAGAATACCTGAATCTACCCCGAAAGGTAATATCTCCACGTGGCCTCGCTACAATGCGCGATCCTATCCAAACACTGTTACACATGAAACACCTTAAGTCACTATGCTCAAAATCAACAACCACACACAATATGATGTCTGGAACCAAAACAATTCATTACACCCATAGTGAAACAAATAACATACGCCACGCAACCCGATAGGTCATAACCAATATGCTATTTACCGAGCAACACCCAATTACTCTTCCCGCTCGACTTTCACTATGAATCCCTAATGGAACCGCACCATATGTGCCCATAACCAACAAATCATAACGTCTTGCAGCACAAAAGCAACTCATAGATCTCCCCAAATCACTAACAAGCTCACTAACAATCGAATCAACCTATCCCTCAACAATAAAATTTTGGGGCCAACCAAGCCGACTCAAGCTAGAACATGCTTCCACATTGACCTGCCAACAAACCAATCATCAAGGAGGCTTGAAGCTGCTCCTTCCACTACTACAGCTCCTATCGGGGACATACGATACAGTGCCCATCACCAAATCAATATCGAAATCCACAACTTCGTCTGGTGACATGCTCGATCACAAGAAACGCATCCGAAAAGTCCCTTAACACCGGAACGGAACAAATGGTAGGAACCTCTGCACTGACATCCATCACAAAGGCCCAATTAAGAGAAGAAATCCTTCCCAGCCATCCGCTGGGTCTTTGAAATATAAAACACTCTACAAGAACATAATCCAATGCACCTCGCCACTCAACCCTTGGCATTTCCGGCATAGCCCATAGCGCAATAGTTCAGAATCACCTAACACTAATACAACCAGTCTGAATTTCAACATCGCATCCAAAATCTAACATACCAGCAAATAAAGACCCATCGAGCCTCCAAATCCTGATTGCCGCTAAACGGTGCTGGATACACACGATTCACAACCACTACATAGCATGTCCATGAGAACTCCCAATCTCCAACTCCATATAGCACACGAATCATCATACTTGATCCCAATTTTACCGTCCGAACGCATACCACACCTTAAATACCAAATCATTCCACGGTAAATACTCTAAATTTCTTTGTGCCACCAGTCGATCCCACCAGAAAGGGATGCAATACTACTGAAGTATCATCGGTTTAATCACATTACCCTTTTTCGAGACAAGTACTCTCGTCAAATCACTTCCAATTAGCAGTACCATTTTCCTTGATTATCTGAGGCTACCCATTGTCTAAGAGTTTTATGAACTTCTTTTCAGAAATGAACTGAAACCTCGTACACGCAAATCTCGATCCTCCGCAACATACCGCATATACCATACCATCCAAGGATAACAGGAAAACTTTTATCTCCCTTCCGCGCCATAGACATATATGCACTCAACTAGTCAAAAACTTCCATTGATCCCATCTAGAAGAAAAATAATTACACATCCCATGCTCCGCATGCCCATAGAAAATATACATCTACAAACCACGGTAAAAGCCAACAAGAACTCTCTCCCAATTCTATTTGCACAAACTAAACTGCCAAGACTGAATCCTTCTAACTAGACCAAGCTAAGCATGCCGTCATAATTCAATAGCTTTGCTGCAAAATACCTGTACAAACTCATTACCTCGAACACACACAAAGAATTAATCATATCCTTTCCATACCGATTCGGTCTACTATCAAGCTACTTCATCTATCTAGATTTCCTTCTGGTTCATTTTCAACTTGATGTCCCCCCTTTGTTGTAGCACCATAATGCCTCAACCCAGGCTTACCACACGAGACCCAAGCATAAGACCACATTGTCTAAGACCCATGAGCCACTGAATACTCTCTCAAATATTCCCAGAAACACCACATTCCAAAATACTTTACTCTAAAGAACTTCCTGCGAATCTAAATCCGTTACCTTTACTTTCCTAATATTGATACATAGAATCCCATAATTAACATAAAAATTACCACAAGTCTTGACCGCTTCCAATGAAAACATAGTCTCTAACCACATACACGACATTAAGATACCCGATTGTTCCCTGTAGAATCTTGAACACAAGAGAATCATCCTCGAAAGTCATTTACTCTTTATTCAAACTGCAACTTACCTGACCTAACGAACAGAACCACCCGTGCCTTATTGGCACTCCGATACTACAAAAATGAATTCCTCGTCCCAATACAACCGAGCAACTTCCTGCTCTATACGCCGAGCATCCTTTACCAATAATGCTCTAGACATTCCGTGGTTCTCACACTCTATCAGGCATAATGCAACCTTTGTCAAAAATTTTCCTTTACTCTAGTCATAGCTAACTCACCCACACGCCCCAAACTGAAACCAATATAGCACCCTACCGTGCAATCAACTACTCACAGCAGACTCCTCCACTTGGCTCGAAGTTGTGGATCGAGATACACTCAATAACTCATAACAGCTTTTACTCTATTGATGCCCCAATACCAGAGTGAGATTAAACTCAAATCATTTATAAGTTTGCGAAAACACAGATTATCCAGTGTTGTAATCTTCTGCAAATCTCGCATTCATCCCCGCATCAGCTGAGTCCACCCTCTTAAGCGACCCGAAATTTCAAATTTCAACACGTACCCTTATTACACATGAGACCTACAAACATACACATAAGTATCATACCACTTAAGAATACTCTGCAGGAGATAACCCACCTGTTTCGCCTCAATTTAACATTTCTGCATACCTTCCACCGTCATACACATTACACAATTATTTAGTCTTCTTGCGTCTGAACTCATACCGCCACATGAAATGCACTTCACTCCCCAACTAGGAGATACGAAATGATTCTTCACGCGCTCATAACTCGGGCTACACATCAAATCATAATATGAATCGAACACTTAACAGTTCATCTATTATCCAGCAGACTTCTTCATCACTACCAAGTCATATAGATACATCTCACAGTACTAACATACTCATCACATAGATATCCAGCCGCCATTCCCGTTAATAGGGACAATACCGAACATATAAGTTCAAAACACTTGCTCACACAATCAGCACCTCGGTGCTCAAGCCTTAGGCAAAAATTCGGCCTCAAGTCCTCTAGACTGGCCCAACATCAAACTCACAGAGATCATATCTCACCCCTTGATCGAGGAATCACAAGCCATCAAGGCACATCTGATACTAAGCGCTCATGCGCACATACAAACGCGTGGAAGGAATTTCAAGAGCTTTTTTTCAAGCTGAATCAAGAACTCATGATAAGAATTCAAGAATGTGAAGTTTTCCTAAAGGTTCTGCAGCCTCTCGAGGATAAATACAGACGTCTCCATACCGATCCGTGAGAATCTACTAAACCTGCTCATGACTCGTGAGACCTAATAACCTAGGCTCTGATACCAACTTGTCACGACTCAAACCCCGCACTGGTCGTGATGGTACCTCTCGTGAAGACGTGGCCAACCAACTAACCCAACTTATCTTTTTAGAATAGTTAACATTAATAAGCAACTTTAAAATGATTAAATAACCACAATCTATCAAAAGATCTCTTTATTAAAGCAGAATAAAACCCAAACACAGCCCAAACCGGGGTGTCACAAGTCACGAGCATCTGTCAAATTATAAATACAACTACAAGACCTAAAATATACAAAGCTGGAATAATGAACCAAAAGAGAGAAAAATGGTGCTGCGAACGCAGGCACTCACCTTGCTACTCCTATAGCTCTGCCTCTGATCAGCCAAAACCCATTATCGGGTGAACAAATACCTGCATCTGCACATGAGGTGCATGAAGTAAAGTGAGTACTCCAACTCAGTGAGTAAAAAGGGTAAATAACAACTGAGCATTAAGAAATCACGTAAAGCAAACTATCATGCTATATAAGAGCAGTGAAAAGCACTTTGAGAGAAAGTAGTGAAGCTGTAAAACCTTTAGAAATATCTTAGCTCAGTTTAAAACCTCTTTTGAAAATGACTTTTTCAACAGTTATGCAAATGAATGCAAAAACAAATAGTGCAGATAAGTACAGAAGTCCACCTCTCTGGCACTACACTCGGTTATTAGATAATACCAGAACAACAAGTGAATATTGCAAGAAGAAGCACAAACAACATATAATGGTAGACAAATGAAATAAGGTAAACACATCAAACAGTATCGGTACTGCTGCGGCGTGCAGTCCGCTCCACATATTGCTGCCACATGTAGCCCGATCCTTTTAACGTCGACGACGCTCACTGGGGGTGTGCAGACTCCGGGAGGGGCCCCTTACGGCCCAAGCGCAATATTAAGCCATCTTGTGACATCAAAGCTAGGCCCTCGGCCTTATATTAGTATCAACATAACACTGCTGTGGCGTGCAGCCTGACCCGTATATATATATATTGCTACGTGCAGCCCGATCCAAAAGTATCCTCACAATACAGACCCTAGGCCTAACTCAGTTAACAGAATCACATAATCCACTCGGGCAACAACAAACATGATGCTCAGCCCAAAACATTATTGGAAATATCATTTCAAGTGTTAAAGCAAGTAAACTTGGCTGAGTTTTGAAAATAGTGTAAAAATAAATGACTGAGTTCAAGTATAAAATCAAACAGTGAGGAAATATCAACAACCATCCTCGAAGGGGTTCAACTAGCTAGCACGAAGCCCAAATATGGCAATCAGCCCAAGTCATGATGATAACAAATAAGTTTCAGTCAATTACACAATAAAATCATCAATCGGGACGGACCAAGTCACAATCCCCAACGTGGCTCTACCCCACGCTCGCTATCCGATGTGCAAGTCACCTCAATACAGCACTATAATGTGCAAATCCGAGGTTTCAAACCCTCAGGATGTCATTTACAATCATTACTCACCTCGAACCGGCGAATTCTCTAGCTCGCGATGCCTCTGCCCCTTAAACCGGCCTCCACGCGCATCGAATCTAATCAAAACCACAACGAATACATCACAATATACCAATGGAATAATACCCAATTGAAAATGATCGAAAAATAGCGAAAACCTCAAAATTAGCAAAATCCAAGCCCCGGACCCGCTTCTCGAAAAATCAAAAAATTAATACCATCGAATTCCTTATCTCGCCACGAGTCTATACGTATAGAGATTACCAAACTCGGAGTCCAAATGACCCCTCAAATCCCAATTTTACCTCTCTTAAGTTTCAACTCCTAATCCACCATTTTTACCCATTATTTTCTTGAGTTTTCAGCTCTAATCCATGTAATAACACCATGAAATCATGTTTTGAGTTCAAGAATCCATACCTTATCGAAAACCCTTGAAATCTCTCTTCAAAATCGCTCCCAATTCTCCTAGTACGAGTTAAAAATATGAAACCCTTCAAAAATTCGCGAAGAAGACCAATTAAATATTCTGCCCAGACCTTTCTGCTTCTTCGGTAAAATTTCCGCCTATGCGGCACTGCTTCTTCGGTTACTCCATCCACTTCTATGGAATTTCACTTAAGGTCCAAACCGCTTCTGCGGTCACTTAGCCGCATTTATGGATCTGCAGATATGGTCCCCAACCCGCACCTGCAGTCCCAGGCTTCCTTCAGCCCTCCCGCTTCTGCGACTCCACGCATGCACCTGCGATACCGATTCTACGGTCCCACTTCCGTAGAAGAGGAAATACCAGAAGCAACAGAATTTCCTTAAGTTTCACAAGCCAAACTTCCCGTTAACCATCCGAAATCACCCCGAGGCCCCCGGGACATCAACCAAAAATGCCAACACCTCCTATAACATCATTCAAACTTGTTCCAATCATTAAAACACCTCAAACAACACTAAAACCATCATTTCTCATCGAATTCAAGCCTAAGCTCCTTAAAAACTTCCGAAATATGCATTCGATCAAAAACCTAACCAAATCACCTCCAAATGATCTGAAATTTTGCACACATATCCCAAATCACCTAATGAAGCTACAGCAACTCTCGAAATTCCATTCTGACCCTCAGATCAAAATCTCACCTATCAACCGGAATTCGCCAAAATATTAACTTCGCCAATTGAAGCCTAATTCTACACCGGACCACCAAAATTAATTCCGATCATACTCCTAAGTCACAAATCATCCCCCGAAGCTGACCAAATCGTAGGAATCCACTTCCAAGCCCTCTAACTCATAGGTCAATATCCGGTTGACTTTTCTAAAACAAGCCTTCCTTAAAGAGACTAAGTGTCTCATTTCCTTCCAAAATCAACCCAATTCAACTCGTTCGCACAAGACACTGATAATGAAGCATAACGAACTAGGAAATGGGGGAAACGGAGCGGTTCTCATGATATGACGGGTCGGGTCATCACAGAGCATATTTTCAGAAAGCTTTTATTTTAAGATAAAAATAAGGATTTTTGATTAAAAACTTCATTGGAGTTAACTTCGGTCAACATTTTTGGTAAACAAATTTGAATTCGTGTTTTGACAGTCCGAGGGATTCGTATCAAAATATGAGACCTTGGCGTATGCCCAGAATCGGATTCGGAAGTCCCTACCTCGTGTTATGAATTTTTGACCAAAATTAATAGTCTGAAAATTTAATGGGTTTTAAGAAATGATTAATGTTTGATCTTGTTGATATCGGGTCCATATTTTGGTTCTAGAGCCCGGTACAGGTTCATTATACTCCTTCCATTTTAATTTATGTGAACCTATTTCCTTTTTAGTCCGTGCCAAAAAGAATGACCTCTTTCCCTATTTGGAAAAAATTTACCTTTATGCAATGATTTATAGCCACACAAAATATATGTGCTTCATTTTACACCACAAGTTCAAAAGTCTTCTCTCTTTTCTTAAACTTCGTGTCCAGTCAAATGGGTTCACATAAATTGAAACGGAGGGAGTAATATTTAAGAGTTGTCTGTGAAATTTGGTGAGAAACGGAGTTGGCTTGACGTGATTCGGATGTCCAGTTATGAAAATAGAAATTTCAAAGTGTTCTTGAGAATTTCATTTGATTTGGTGCTATATTCGTGGTTTTAAGTGTTATTTTGGCGACTTGATCGCACGAAGCCTTGTGTGAACGTTTTGTTTGGAGCCCCGTGGACTCGGGTGAGTTTCGGATAGGCTATGTAGTAAAAATAGGACTTAAAACACTAATGTGCATCAGATTTTTGCTGCAGGCCTCAATGCGAAGCCAAGCATCGTATTTGCGACCACTGTTGGGGTTCGCATTTTGTGACCCACTCATCGCAATTGCGAAGAGTGGATGGGAAGGCCAGCATTCGCATTTGCGAACTAGGAAAGGGGGAGACAGTCTTTGCATTTGCGATCATTGGATCACATGTGCAGCCAGCTTAGTTCGCATGTTGCGAATTTTCTTCGCATTCACAAAGATGGCAGAAATGTGAGAATCTTCGCAAATGCGATAGATTTCTCGCATTTGCGGGCTTCGCATCTGCGAAGCCCAGGTCACATTTGCGACATCTGCAGCTGGTAAAACTTGACTTAGACGGGATTTTTTCTCATTTTTCAAAACTTTCAAAATAAGAAACCCTCTAGGAAATTTTCCAAAGGCCACTTCTTCTTAACTCGTTTCTTTCAATCATTCACTTCATATTACTAGATTTAAACCTAGAATCTAAGATTTTCATGGTAGATTGAGGATTTTTGGGTAGAAATTAAGGATTTCAAAATTTGGGGATTTAGACCGCAAATTGAGGTTAGATTCCAAACTCAATTGTATATTCGGGCTCGGGGGTGAATGGGTAATCGGGTTTTTATCTAAATTTCGGGTTTGGACCAAGTGGACCCGGGTGTCGATTTTGTTAACTTTTTCAATAATGGCCTAAATTGAATTATTATCGATCGTGGGTGATTCCTAAGGCTTATTTTGAAACGTTTGGTTGGTAATTTGCTAGATATTTTTGCTCTGGAGACGTGTTTGAAAGGCAAAGTTGTGATTGAGCTTTGAGTGGCCTTTGGAGCGAGGTAAGTGTTGTGTCTAACCTTGGCTTAAGGGAATTAGGAACCCTCAAACTTTGTGTTATGTGAATTTCATGTGAGCAGTGTATATGCAAGGTGACAAGTGCTTATACGCCGACGAATAATTTGTTTACCTGATATATCTCTTTCCATAATTATTTCCCCTCATATATTAATTTTTACATGCTCTAAATGCTTTCCATGCTAAATTGCTAAGTGTTAATCAATATTTTCTTCTGTTAACCGTGTTAGCTATTTTCATAGTTCCCTGAATTCCTGCTATTTCCTTAATTTAATTGTTTGTACCTTGTTCAATAGATTCTGTATTGAACAAGGTTCCTTTTCTTGGTTCAATTTGGTATTTATTTATCGTAAAGACCTTATGATTTAGCCTTTTTATTTGACTGTGTACATAAACTGTGTGACACCGATATGGTGGGATCGGGTTGCACTCCACAACAAGTGTAATAAGGGAGGATTGATATGGTGGATGCCGCAACAGGTGGAATAAGGGTGGATTGATATGGTAAAATAAGGGTAAATTATGATATTGATATATGGTGGCATCGGGTTGCGTGTCGCAACAAACACACACGCACACACACACACACACACACACACACACACACACACAGTTTAT
>MU672024.1:47343-75422 GCA_026770625.1 Nicotiana glauca
ATATATATATATATATATATATATTATTTACTATTATTGATATTGTTATGGTGGAACAAAGGAGGATTATGTGTTGTCTGATGGGATCGTGTTGCGCACCGTAACAACCTATATGTTTCTATTTCTTGAGTTGTGTTGTTTTCCCATATTTTTATTTGAGCTTGTAGAGATTGATAATTTTGGACGACACTGGTTCATTTTTGAGGCTGTGGTTATCATTTCCTGTTGGCTATTTAATTTTGTACCGTATTTCAATTATCCAGTCATTATTATAGACAACGTACAACTTTTAGCATATGTGAGCCGCCTGAGCCTTGTCACTACTTTGTCGAGGTTAGGCTCGGCACTTACCAGTACATGGGGCCAGTTGTACTATTACTGCACTCTGTACATTGTGCAGAATTTGGAAACGGTCCCAGCGGCGGTTACTAGCGAGCTCAGATCGAACTCTTATGGAGACTTGAGGTACGGCTATTCAGCGCCCGCAGCTCCTAGAGTCCCCATCCTTTTTTCTTTTAAATGTACAACTTCATTCAAACAGTTTTGTACCTATTTCAATCCTTTATGTCTATTACTTTAGAAGCTCGTGCACTTATGACACTAGGTTCAGGGAATCATAATAGACATTGGTTGTTTAGCTTTCGCATTTATACTTAGAACATATTTGTTATTTCAGTTTGTTATTATTGTTATCATTTAAGCTGCTAAAAGAAGTAAATTGTTCTAACATTAGCTTGCTTAGCAAGTGAAATCTTAGGCATCATCACGATCCCGATGGTGGGGATTCCGGATCGTGACAAGTTGGTATCAGAGCACTAGGTTACATACGTCTCACGAGTCACGAGCGAACCTAGCAGAGTCTGGCGGATTGGTACGGATATGTCTGTACTTATCTTTGGAGGCTATAGAGTTACAAACAGTTTCACTTCAATTTTTCTTTGTCGTGCAATTTTATTCTATCATTGCTGATTGAACTCTTCTATTCTTTTCTCTCGCAGATAGCAAGAACACATACCGCATCTTCAGCTGAGCAGCAGCTCCTATGAGGGGCAGGGGTCGAGGCCGAGGAAGGGGCAGAGCTTAGCCCCGAGCTCGAGCAACAGCACCAACACCAGCAGTGGAGCCTTAGGTAGAGTTTCATGAGCAGGTTCCAACCCAGACTGTGCCTGTCGGACCAGATCAAGTTCCGGAGGGGTTAATCGCCACCCCAGTGCTTCAGGATGCTTTAGTTCGTCTAATGGGCTTTATGGAGAGTGTTGCTCAGACCAGCACATTTCCTGTGGCACCAGCCGTCTCTTAGACTGGGGGAGGAGTCCAGACTCCCGCTACTCACACTCTGGAGCAGATGGCTCCCCAGTTTCGGACTCCAACAGCCCGGCCAGTGGAGGTAGTTCCGCCGGGTGTCACAGATTTGACCGGTGATGGATCAGCTATGTCTTCTAAGGCTTTGTGGAGATTGGACAGGTTTACCAAGCTTATCCTAGTTCACTTCAGCGGTGCATCCTCAGAGTATCCCCAGGACTATTTGGACAGCTATCATGACGTGCTACATAACATGGGGATAGTATAGACCAATGGGGTCGACTTTGCTACAATTTATTTGTCGGATTCCACCAAGAAATGGTGGAGGGATTATATGTTGACTAGACCAGCTAGGTAGCCTGCTCTCACTTAGGACCAATTCTCTCAGTTATTTCTTGAGAAGTTACTTCCTATCACTTAGATGGAGGGCTATTGGAGGCAGTTCGAGCGTCTTCAGCAGGGCTCTATGACGGTCACTCAGTACGAGACTCAATTTGTGGTTGGCCCTTCATGTTATTCTTCTACTTCCTACCGAGAGAGAGCGGGGGTGAGGAGGTTTATTAAGGGTCTTGCTCAGCCTATCAGATTGCAAATGGCTAAGGAAACTGGAAGTGAGACTTCTTTTCAGATGATTGTCAGTGTCGCCATGCGAGTCGAGGTGGTTCTATCCCAGGGAGGAGGTCAAGGGTCTGACAAGAGACCTCATCATTGTGGTGGGTTCAATGGTGACTTATCCGGAGGTAGGGGTACTTTCGGTACAGGTCATTATCCCAAGCCATTTCAGTCAGCCCTTCAGGTATCCCACAATCCTTCAAGGAGTCGTGGTTCTTATGTGCCTCATTTTAGGCAGCCAGCCTACAGTGCATCACCAGCTCCTATCAGTGCACCTCCTATTTAGAGTTATTACCGTGGTCAACCATCCTGTTTGGGTCAATCTTAGTTTCAATAGCCACATCACCAAAATGGATGTTTTGAGTGTGGTGGTTTTAGGCATATCAGGAGGACTTGTCTGAGATTGCTGGTACATTAACACCCCAACTTAACTCTTGCTTGTCCTCAAGCAACTAAAACGAAATTATCCTATCCTATATTACTTCTATATCCGACATGTCACAAAACAGCAGTGACTATAAATGGTTCTGACTAACAGCTAACAAGCATGTAACTTCTTTTATTTACCCTTCATGGACCATCATTTAACAATTCGACTAATCAACCTGTGAACTTTGAGCCTCAACCAAAATTACAAAATGCTACTCACAGCTAAGTGTGCATTTGTATTCTACTTCAATAACCTAACTTCTGCTAAATCTTGCAATTCATGCGCGCTCTCAGCAAAGAAAATCCCCAACTTTCACATATGTACATAGGATGCAACGAAATCACTCTTGCACTCGGAACGTAAGCTACACACTACAAGTATCAGTCCATATGCTTGCCCTTAATTTAACTTGCTACTATCTCAGGAATGATTGGATGTAGATTAACAAGGGCTTTTCTCGGGTTATAATATAAGCTTCGGGACAGGTTGGATGAATATTTGGGAGTGTAGTGGCTATACCCTCCTTGAACTCTACATACATTTTGCTTTTTTAACTATATAACACTTATTGATCTCGAGTTACCGACATAGAACCACCTCAAAGTATTTCCACAAGACTCTACCCTTTTTTCTTTTTTTCTTACAATTGCTTTTCTTTTTGGAGCTTGAGTTTCTTTATATATACAACTTGAGGTTGTTATTTTTTTTCTTCTACACACAGTAGTAAACCTTATCAATTTCCACTTTGTACTGGCACCCCCAACATAGGCTTTTAGCCTCACTTTGACTCGTTCAAGGAGGGTGGGTTCAAAAGAAAGAATTATTTTACAAAAGGGGTAAAGGTTTGTAAAATGGCAGCCAATAAAAGGTTAAAGACTCAATGGGCAGTTCTAGACATTAGAAGTTAAGCATATGTATTATTTATACAAATCCTCACTCACTCACAACACATGAACTGTTCAACTCAACATAGTTTCATTCATCAAGTGAATGCAAGGCAACTCAAAACTTTCATCTCAAGATACGTAAGATTCTAAGTAAGCATAAAGTCAAAGAGCGAGCCTCAAGTTCACAAGAATGACTAACCATTACCCTTTTTAGATATATAAAAAAGAAGTAAGGGTATCATTTATTTAAAAAACTAGCCTGAGAGTTGCACTAAGAAACCAATCGGGCAAGTTCTAGACATCAGAAGTTAAGCATATGTATTATTTATACAAGTCCTCACTCACTCACAACACATGAACTGTTCAACTCAACATAGTTTCATTCCTCAAGTGAATGCAAGGCAACTCAAAACTTTCATCTTAAGATATGTAATATTCTAAGTAAGCATAAAGTCAAAGAGCGATCCTCAAGTTCACAAGGATGACTAACCATACCCTTTTTTTAGATATATAAAAAAGAAGTAAGGGTATCATTTATTTACAAAAATTCATTACATGCTTGAAGCTAGAAAAATCAACACCTAACAAGTCAACACATTTCATTCTACTGCTGTGGTTCTACTATTACGCCCTTGCAAAAGAACCCGACGAAGAATAACCAAGGGGAATTCATTGCTAACTATCAATCTATACTACTAGAGTAAAGAGTATATGTACAATTTTCACACCAAAATATGACTACCCCACCCCCAACCAAAAAGCATGCATTGTCCCTAATGCATAGAGAATGTAAAAGCGAAGCTTAGGGACTTCCTGGGGCGCACTAGGCGCTCAGAGGAGCTAAAGAATCTGTGGCAGCTATGGAGTCAATTGCTGGCACTGTGGCAGCGATAAGTGGAACCTAGGACTGTATGGTGGTCTCCAAGGCTGGAGTAGGAAGCTCCACCTGCTGTGAGGCTGGGTTTGGGACCTGGGAGCTGCTAACCTCTTCTAGTGAAGGCTGAGTAGTTGATAGATGTGCCTTGGCGACCATGTCTACAAGAGAATATGCAATAGCTGTCTGCAAAGCTGCTTCCTCTTCATCATGTGCATTTGTAGAAGCAGCCAATTACTTACCCTTGTTGTTCCGCTAACCCTCATTCTTCTCTACTAATGCATCCTCATAGGTTTCCTCGCCATCAGTATCCCCCTCATCAGACTCCCCTTTCGTCTCTTCGGATCCCTCCTCTGAAGGACTGTCAATGTGTACAATGAAAGATGGAGCCTTTGAGGTATCAACACCTTGTGCTTCCAAAGCTGTCATAATGTTTGTGAAATCTAACTCCAAGCTAGAATGGAGGTGCCAGTACCCTACTCGCCTTTTTTCGAGAGAAAAGAGGTTAAGTCAAACTCCACGTTCTGCATCTTATGCAGCTATGCTTTCAGCTCATCAACATCTTTCCTAAGCCGAGGCATATCTCCAACTTCACCTTGTTTGACCTTCTCAAGATGCACTTCAAAGTTCTTCAGACGATCTTCATAAGATTTAAGCTATTGTTGAAGAGTGCTCATTGAGGCTTGGACGGGGGACAATGCTTGTTGGATGAGATTTGGGATTTCCTTTGTCATCCGGTCTACCTTAGCATTGGCGTGCTGAGCTAATAGACCCAGCTTAGAGAGAGCTGGTAAGGGAACATGTGGTTGTGCATTGGTTGGCTTAGGAGTGGCTATGGAAGTAGCTGTAGCAGGAGAGGTGTCAGGCAGTGCGATGGCAGGAGGTGCCGCTAAGTCAGATGGATGAGAGAGTGAAGTCTCTAGTTGATTTTCCATTTCCTTGTCTACTGTATCATTTATCTGAGTGATGTTAATATATCGAAGAGCTATCTCAAGTCGATCATGTTTTGGGATAGGAGGCGCACCCACAGCTTTACATAGCGTAGTGATCAAGCATGGGAAGGGAAGTGATGTTTGTTTTTGGTTTGCTCTGATCCCTGGCTCCCTGAATTTATCTGTCCCACATAAACCTTTATTCCCGTCATGATGCACACAATGAGGAGTGCCTTGTCAATGTTTATTTCAGTTTCATTCCTAGTCGGCATCAAACGGGAGAAAATACGAAAATGAGCCAATATCGACGCTCATGTGTGAGATCTTACTTGTAAATCTTTTCGCGTGGGTTAATCTAGGAGGATGTCTACTTTTCTATGATAGATGCAATACCGACACGCTCATTTTCCTTTTTGGCTACTTTGGCATCATACTTAGCCGTGCCTGAAGACCAATCCTCAATGTATAGGTCATTAATGGTGGCGTCATCACAGAGTACTTTGACCCCTCGAACTTAGACAGATTGTCAAATATCCTGTTCCTCTTTTGCGCAACATTCCTTGAGGAACAATAAGAAACATAGAACTTCCACAAAAGTGTCTCATTATACTCATCTGGGACTTCAGTGAAGAAATCCCATTGCCTCTTCTTAATATTCTCGATCACGTGAGGGTAGTGCTCCTTTAGACCGTTTAGACTCAATTGCGTCTCCTCAAGAATCTTTCTCTTTGTTCTCCCTTTTTTGTACAAGTTCATAGAGCCTGTGACCCTAAATCTTAGATTTAGATCTTCCCCAATCTTCCGTCGTGATTCGGCCTGTAGGTCAACGGATGGCCTGAGGTCACTCTGTGTCTCCTCCTCTTCGGATTGGGAGGAGTGCTCAGAAATGATGTTGTTTGTCTGAGGCCCTGGACGTTTGGATTATTGTGCTTGTTGGCCTAGAGCAGCCACCCATTTCCTTCTACGAACGGGCGGTGATCGCATTGAAATAGAGTTCTTTGGTGCCATTCCTGTTAATGAAAAAGCGTGTGAGTGGGTGAAATAGCATAGGAATCACATTGAGAGAAAATAAAGAAAGCAAGTAGCTTTTGCAGTGGTTTATGCTATCACATAACAACTATGCAAACCACAAACCCATCATAGATTTACAACACCCATAAGGCAACACAATTATGCAATCGCAAAAAGGGCCGCAGACTATGTTATGCGACTGCAAAGTGGTCACATTTCCGCTCATTAAATAGGCAATTTATCTGACTTTGTCTGCGGCAACTATGCGGTTTGCAAAACTATTTTTCGATCGCATAACCATTTTTCATCAGGCCACGTATGTTTCAATTTTCAATAATTTTGCAGATCGCAAACCAATTATGTAGGTTGCAAAGATCGTCTTCTTCAGTTTAAACATGCTCACCTCAATCAAAAATTGCTCACTTCACTCAAACACAGAGTTCCTAACACTCCATTTTGAGAATTTTCCCACAGGTTACCCACCCAGATCGCGACAGCATAGGTTTGAGAGGAAGGGGGAGAAAAGAATTCAAGCAATCTCTAATTATGCAATACAACCATGAGACAAACCTACTCTCAACCAATTTGCTAACCCTAATATCAACATTAATCAGAGGAAAATGGGGAATCAGGGGAAATGACCATGGGAACTCAGACATGAGGAAGAAGCATGCAACACAACCATGCAAAAGAGGGAATAGAATCACATACCAGATGCCTGAGCAAGATAATGTGAACGAGGTGAGTTATCGATGCATGTACGATTATCTTTGTGCGATAATGTGTGTTTTTGGTCTTTTCTCTTTTCTTCTCCTTGCTTTTTGTTTTTGTTTTTGATTTTGATTGTGTTATATAACGCTTATGTCTGAGAGAGAGTGAGGGTTCGACTAGTATGCGAAAGGTGTTAGGGTTTTGTACCTGTGCATTTTGCGGTGGGCAAGTGAGTCACATAACACATTATGCGATTGCATATCTGTTATGCTATGGATTAATTTACACATCGCTGAACTTTACTTTGCGACGTGTTCTGGGGTCGCATAGTTATTATGCAGAACACAAGAGTTAAAATCTTACCGCATTTTTGAGGGCCCAATTTGCCATTTTTTCTATTTCTGTCTGCAGTGACTATGCGGTTCGCAAAGTCATTATGCAACCGCATAGTTGTCGCAACATGGACCCCCCTTTCCTTCATTTACCTCAGTACATGCACCATGTTCATGGTATTTTGGACTACCTACATTCTAACACACCGTCAACTTGCTCAACACTATCAACTAAACATATATAAATGAAAAACTAACAAAAAAATGTTACCACACATGGGTTGCCTCCCAAAAAAGGATTGATTTAACGTCGCGACACGACAATGTTGACCCCATTTGGGCTATTCAGTGCTGGGGGATGTTGTTGGACTATATTTTAGAGTAAATTGTTCTATCAAATGCCTTTCTCCTATGGTACCGAGTTAATGCTTGACTGGTCGACCATTCACTTTGAACGTTCGAGTTCCATCCTCCGACTTCAATTCAATAGCACCATAGGAGGACATACTCACAGCTTTGAACGGGCCAGACCATTTGGATTTGAGTTTGCCCGAAAATAACTTGAGTATTGAGTTGATGAGCAAGAACAAGTCATTGAAATTGAATACCCGCTTCAAGATCTTCTTATAATGGACAAACCTCATTCTCTCCTTATAAACGGTTGCACTCTCATAGTCATGGAGACGGAATTCTTCCATCTCATTGAGTTGTGTCATTCTCAGGTTGGCAGCTTCGCCGCAATCAAGATTCAACTTTTCAGAGCCCACATGGCTTTGTGTTCAAGATCTACTGGCAAGTGACACGCCCTACCAAAAACCAACCGATACGGAGAGGTGCCAATGACAGTCTTAAATGTTGTCCGATATGCCCACAACGCATCATCTAGCTTCCTTGACTAGTCAGTCCTATTTGCATTGATAATCTTTGCTAGGATATTTTTGATTTCCATGTTCGGGACTTCAACCTGACCACTCGACTCAGGATGATAAGGTGTGGCCACCTTGTGCTTTATGCCATACTTTTCGAGCAACCCGGTGAAAGCCTTTTTGCAAAAATGAGAACCACCATCACTAAGGATGGCCCTGGGGATACCAAACCACGTAAATATGTTCTTCTTCAAGAATGCGGTCACACTCCTTGCTTCATTGTTTGGCAAGGCGATTGCCTCGACCCATTTGGACACGTAATCTACAGCCACCAAGATATAAGTCATGCTATAAAATCTCACGAAGGGGCCCATGAAGTCTATCCCCCACACATCAAAGATCTCGACCTCCATCACAAAATTCATAGGCATCTCATGTCTTTTAGATATTGACCATTGTCTTTGACATTGATCGCATGCCTTGACCATTTGATTTGCGTCTTGGTAGATCGATGGCCAATAGTAGCCACATTCAAGCACTTTTGCCGACGTCCGATTTCCTCCATGATGAACTCCAACAGGGGACTCATGGCATGCCTTGAGAATTGGAATTACCTCATCTTCGAAACATACCGTTGAATGATGTTGTCGGCACAAATATGGAACGAAAAGGGTTCCTCCTAATAGTATTGCCTACACTCCCGCAAGAACTTTTTCTTTTGATAAGCTTTCAATCCATCGGGAACAAGGTCACTAACCAAAAAGTTAGCGATGCCGGCATACCAAGGAGCGAATGTGCTAGACAATGCCAATATGTGCTCATCTGGAAAGGAATCATTGATTTCAAGGTCTTCTTTTGGTCTCCCTGCTTCTTCAAACCCACATAGGTGATCCGCAACTTGATTTTCTGTCCCTTTCTGATCCTTAACTTCAAAGTTAACAAAAGGACGCACCAAATCAATCTTGGTTTGGCATCCTTCTTCGCCATAAGATAGAGAGGAGCAGCATGATCGGTGTAAACTATCACTTTGGACCTCAACAAATAAGCCCGAAATTTTTCAAAAGCATAGACAATGGCAAGAAGTTCTTGCTCAGTCACAGTGTAATTCATTTGAGTGCCATTAAGTGTCTTGCTTGCATAGTAGACAGGGTGAAAGATTTTGTTATGCAATTGAGCAAGCACCGTCCCAATAGCTACACTACCTAGCATCACACATGAGTTCAAATTGAAGAGACCAAATAGATGTGACATTAATAGGTGCTGTGGTGAGCTTTTCTTTCAATTCCTCAAAAGCCTTGAGACACTTGTAATCAAATATAAACTCTGCATAGTTTTCAAGGAGCTTGCACATGGGATTTGCAATTTTTGAGAAGTCCTTGATAAAGCGCTTATAGAAACCAGCGTGCTTGTAAATGATTTCGATCCTTGCCCGGTCAACCTTTATGCCTTGTTTGGAAATTTTGTGGTCCAAAACAATGCCCTCATTTACCATGAAGTGGCATTTCTCCCAGTTTAGCACAAGGTTTGTTTCTTCACATCTTTTAAGCACTTGTCTAAGATTGTCAAAACAATGCTTAAAGGAATCACCCACTACAGAGAATTCATCCATAAACATCTCTAAGAAATCTTCCACCATGTCCAAGAAGATTGACATCATGCACCGTTGGAAAGTAGCCAGAGTGTTGCATAGCCCATATGGCATACGGCTAAAGGAAAAAGTCCCATATAGGCTTGTGAATATTGTTTTCTCTTGATCTTCTAAGGCGATGTTGATTTGGTTATAACCGGAGTACCCATCCAAAAAGCAATAGAATGACCTTCCCGCCAGTCCATCAAGCATTTGATCAATAAAAGGCATATGGAAATGATTCTTGCAAGTAGCACTATTTAGCTTCCGCTAATCCATGCAAACACTCCATCCGGTCACTGTTCTCGTTAGGATGAGCTCATTTTTGTTATTTTGAATCACGGTCATGCCTCCTTTCTTTGGCACACATTTCACTGGACTCACCTAAGAACTATCGGCAATAGGGTAGACCACTCCAACATCTATTCATTTGATAATTTCTCTCTTTACCACCTCTTGCATGGAAGGGTTTAACCTTCTTTGATGCTTCACGCTTGGTTTGCTCTCTTGCTCCAATTATATCTTGTGCTCACAAATTCCGATGGGAATCCCTCGGATGTCCGTTATTATCCACCCAATGGCATTCCTATGCTCCCTCAAGACATTCAACAGTTGTTCTACCTACACAACATTTAACAAAGAAGAAAAGATTACCAGTAGAGTGTCATTAGAGCCAAAAAATTATACCTCAAGTGCAATGGAAGTAGCTTGAGCTCAAGTTATGGCGATTCAATAATTAAAGACTTGGCAGGAGGAGTGACTCTATTCTCTAAGTCAATAGAAAGTTTCTTTGGTGCATAAGTGTAGGACCTAAGTTCTTCGAATGCATTTACTGATTCCATGTCTTCACCATCAAAATTTACCAAAATAGCCGTCAATGTCTCACCAAGGCATTTTTCTTCCATCTTCATCTCGATTGCGTCTTCTACCTCATCAACAACATCAATGACTAAGATGCTTTCATATGCATGTAGAAACTCACTACTAGAAAATTTGCCTATAGCAACAGATGAAAAACCGTTGCAATAGATAGTTAAACCGTTGCAATAGATAGTTAAACCGTTGCCATAGAGATACTGCAACGGTTTAGCGCCCGTTCCATCAGCCGACATGCCAATAGAGCTTAAGGAACGATTCTTGAAACGGTTCAGATAACCGTTGCTAAAGTGTAGTCTATCGCAACGGTTTTCCCTCTCCCTATTGGAACGATTATTCTTATTAACTGCAACGGTTAAATTCCGTAACCATAACGTTTAATGCAACGGTGGATAACAGTTACTATAACTATTAAACCGTTACAGCTATTATAGATACGGCAATGGTTCTTTTAAGATATTGCAACGGTTTGAACTACCTATTGCAACGATTTATAGATTATTTTGGAACGATTTGCAAGTCCTATGTCAACGATTCTGTTAGCTATTGTAACGGTTTAATATAATCAAAAAAATTACCCTTGTTGTAAATAAATATTTACATATACAATAAACTATAAAATACTAAATTTGATATAAATAACAAAATAAAATTATTCATAATCCAAATTGCCCAACAAACTAGTAATATCTATAAAAGTGATAAAATGTTACCAAGTACATACATATATTTCAAGAGTTAAAAGGTTTAAAATGTTATAACAAACATTCCTAGGCTACATGCATCTATAACAATTCAAACTTCACTTAAGTAAGGTCTAGATCTTCACTGCCTCCGTCTTCCATTTCTTCATCTACTTCACCTACAAAAGAGTATAAATAAAGTGAGAATCCAGTCTTATAATTCTTTTAGTCCAAAAAAACCAAGGTTAAAAAAATGAACATGGGTTTCATCTTTTGTAAAACAGAACAATATACTGGGAAGTTTGAACTTTCAGTAGCCATCAAGAAGCCACCATAAATTACAGAACAATTAATAAGAAGACTAGCTTTCCAGGATGTTGTTTATGAATGTACAGATTCAGCTCTCAAGCATATGCTTCACTAGAGAATGAAAAGAAACAGGGAAAAATAAGTAAAGAGGTACTGGTTCAAAAATTTATGTGTTGATCCAAAAATAAAGAGCAAGGCAAGAAAAAAAGGACATAAAACACAATCACATTATACTGGAATCTGGGTTATGCAATAAATGAATAATTACAAAAGCAACATTGCAAATGGCTCTCACCCAGGGATTGTATTTCTATGCTCAGGGTAATTTCCAAAATCCATCTTATTTAACAAATAATGAAATGATTGTGTTTCCTCCTCCTTTTTTTTCTCTTTAAATTACTCATTTAAATTACAATGTTGTCCTATAATAAAAGCCAGAATAACATGTTGATACATCAAGAAAATTGCATAGACTCATCAGGTTCATTAGTAATCTACAGCCCTGTGGATTTGCTAGCCATCAATATTGCAATGAGTGGTGAACATACCACTTACATCCCATTGCTAACTTCTGATTTTACGATATCGCCGAACGGAAGTCAAGGCCAAAGGTCCAATGAGGCATCATGCAACATCACAAATAATGGTACAATGGGAGACAATAGGTCGGGGGATTACTTGTTATAGTTGTGTTTCAAATTCTGGTAAGCAGTTTGTCATCATCAGCCCAAATGTGCCCAGAATCAGTAAATAGAGTTAATAACCTTATAGGAAACACTATAAGAAAAGAGAGATAAAAAGAAAAAGTCCTTATTATTTGTTTATTAGGTTGAGAAGTACTGTAAATAAAGAACAAGGCAAGGGGAAAACGTTTAGAAACTTAACCATCCACAGAAAAGGAAGCAACAAGCAATTAGTGTTGCCCATTATTTCTGGAACGCTAAAAAGCTACCAACTACTACTCTATCCCCACGTATTGTTCTGTTTTTGGCTTGTCTCACTGTTTCATATGTCTCATTCCACCAACCTTCTTCATTGTGTGTGTGCATGTCTCACTCTCACATCTTCTTCTACATCTTATATCATTAAATCTTCTTCACTAAGCCAATCCTTATCTCCTAATATCTCTTTCTTTATCTCTTCAACTATTCATAGTATCTTTGATTCTTGTTTCTTTTTTTTCTCTCCATTTTGGTATTACTATTTTCTAATATAAGTACAAGAAAATAAGAAGGATAGATCAATGGAGAAGTTTGTGGTGTTTCCATTATCTTTAGGGTGTGGTTGTGAGTCAAGTGCTTCAGTGGCAAAAACTAGCAGAATCCAAGTTCCAACAAGAATGTTTCTTTTACTTTCTTTGAGTTAATTTGTTTAACTATGTTTGTATGTTTTATGAATGGAATTTCTTAATATTGATTGAAAATTACTTCCATGTTAAACTTACTAAACACACATGTGAATTCAAGATTTAGATCTAGCCATTGAATACATAATAACTATGTACGATTTTATATTAGTTATACATTAGCATCATTACCAAAACAGGAATTAGTGACAAGTTAATATAGACATCTCAAAATGACACATGGTGGATGTTCTAGTATTTTGAGAATGAAAAGATTGTACTTCCTTTTTTTTTGAACTTTTGTTTTCTTTCTTAATAAAGTAAAAAGATTTCTTCTAGTCTAGATGTCTAAGTGCCAATCTAATTCTTTTACTAGTAATCGTTTGAACATATCCTACTAGTCAATATATTTGAACAATTCCTGTAAAGTTTAAAGAACAAACTCATAAACTTGCTTCAAGAAAATTTTACTAAGCTTGATCCATATAGAACAAAGACCCCTTACAATTAATAGAATGTGCCGAGGAAATTATTCAAGAAAGATGGCAAAAAGTTGAATATAATTACCTTGGCAGGATAGGAGTTCCAATATTCAAGAAGATCCTTAAAGTGAGATGAAGAAATTCTATCGATCTATTCTCCATTTGAAGCTAGTCATTTTAATGGTTTTTGGGCTGATGCATTGGTCCATACTTCAGTGTCTACTAAATTAAAGAAAGATATACCTGAAATTATTTCAAGAAAGTTTTTTGCAGTCAACTAATGCAGTAAATTAAAAATCAGACAAAATTCCAAAATAGTTCATAAAGAAAAGGTCCAACATAAGAATATCCAAAAAAGGGAAAATATTGAAAAAGACGAAACGGGGCTCAAGAATCCAAAAAGACAAAGAAGATACAATTGAAAGCAAATGAGTACAACAAAGAATTTGACATAAAATTACTCAAAGACAGAAGCTGAAAGCTTATTCCACCTATATGCAGAACGTTTTCCAATAATTCAGTCACAAAAGACCAAAGCAATCATATAAATATTTGTAAAAAAGAAAAATCACGTTGGTATTCAGAAAGCTAACAACACTAAAGGAAAAAATTAGGTCAATGGTGAAGGTGAATTAGCTATATACTAATCTTGAAACTATGTAGTAATCAATCATAACATAGCACTACGTACGTGTAACAAAGGCAACAAATTTGATTAACAAAGACAACATTTCTTTTAATTTTCTCTTTTTGTTAAATTATTTATTCTAATATCCCCAATATTTTGATACTCTACATTTAGCTCATCACACTATTATTGGATCAAAGACTCTGTATATATCCAAAAGATTGGAATCTCCTCGAGCTAAGACAAGAATTAATAGAAAGAGGTAATCACACAAAATTGTCTTAGAAAAAGAAATTACGATTAAGAAATTTAACATCAACCACAACAACAACCCCATATTGCAGAAATTACCGCAGATTAAAGGGCACTTCAGAATGAACAAGATAACAATCAATAATGCTAATTAACACAATAAGAACTCAATTATTCTTAACACATTCAACAATAAAAAAGAAAATTTTATACTTAGGGGATATTATACCTTGGCAAGAAGACCGCGAAACCTGCTACTATCTGCTTCAAAGGCGAAAATCGTGCGACCTTCACAGTAGAAAATATGATGAACTTTTATGTTTTTGTCATAAAATCGATTGCAAAAAAAAGGGTGAATTATAGTACAAAAATATCTTCACAAATTTCTAAGATAGATTCAAAGCTTCAGCAGAAAATACTCACAACTTTAAGAAAGGGAAATATTAATAAGGTGAACAACAAAGACGGGGGCTCTTTGATTAGTTTTTAACTTATCTTTCACCATATGAACTGATTTGAATCTCTTCCAATGAAATTGAATATTATTTTGGAAAACCCTAGCGGATTATCAAGAGGAGGATTAGCCTTAATGAGATTTTCCAGCGTTGACACCGCCGGTGCCGCCGATGGTGGCAATGTCTTCTCCTTGTAATCTCTGGCAACGAGGAAGGCTTTTTAGGAGAGAGAGTTGTGAGTTGCGTTTTGAGTGTAGTATATCGGATGTAGTGTGTTATTAGGTTTGTACTCTTATTTTATTAAATATAAAATATAATAGAAAATTAATTAGAGTGGGTCTCTTTTAAGCGGGAGTCGTCCAAAATTTGGAGAATAAAGTAGAGGGAATTCATAACCGTTGCAATAAATCAAAATTTTCAAGAAACCGTTACCATAGATATAGTTATTGTTACGTTCTTCTAAAACGTTGCAATAGAAACATCTATTGTAACGGTTTTTGGACTAATGCAACAGTTCAACTGCTAAACTGTGTCGATAGTACCAACAACCTTACTCAACGGTTGGAACCGTTGCAATAGACCTTCTATAGCAACGGTTACTGATCCGTTGCCATAGCCCAAATTTCCAGTAGTGATACCTTTACTCGCTTGAAAGGTAACCTCTTCATCATTAACTCGGAACTTGATCTCATTTTGTTCGGAATCCATGAGTGCTCTTCCGGTAGCAAGAAATGGTCTCCCCAAATGAAAGGGATTTCTTTGTCAACAGCACAATCAAGTATCACAAAGTCAGCGGGGAGGAGGAACTTTCCCAATTTTGCAAGAACGTCAAAAAATTCCCCACCGATCTCTTTATTAAATGATCGGCCATTTGCAACCTCATACTTGTAGGCTTCAACATACCTAAACCCGCTTGATTGTAAATAGCAAGAGGCATTAAATTGATGTTAGCCCCATTATCACAAAGAGCTCTTGCAAAATCGCGTACCCCAATAGTGCATGGAATGGTAAAAGCTCCCGAGTCTTCTTTCTTTTAAACGGTGGTTGTTGCAATGATGGAACTAACCCGGTGAGTCACATTCACCACTTCATTCTTGGTGCTTTTCTTCTTAGTGATCAAGTCTTTCAAATACTTAGCAAAACCTAACATCTCTTGAAATGCTTCCACAAATAGATTATTCACCGATAATTGCTTGAAAATGTCATAGAACTTCTCGAGTTTGCTATCATCAACCTTCCTAGCAAGTCTTTAAGGAAAAGGAGGAGGAGGTCTAGGAATTAGTGCTAGAGTTTTTGGTGCCTCTTTCACCTTTTCCTTAACCTCTTCCCGGTTCACATCCTCAATTTTAATTTTTTGGGGACTTTTTCAACTTCAATAACAACTAGCACCTCAACTTCTTGTTCGGAATCTTCCACTTCGACCACTTGTTCATTCTCTCCTTGAAGTATTTCACCAATCTGAGTTGCGATTGCCACACAATGAGAAGTTGGACTATTCCCACTACCTTTTGGGTTTGCAATTGTGTCACTTGGGAGTGTGCCCTTATGCTTCAGATTTTGCTCTCTTGAGAGATCTTTCATTTGCATCTCCAACTTTTGAATAGATGCAGTATGAGAACCGACAAGCTCGGTCATATTCCTCATTGAAGTGTCAGAACAGTCTTGATTTTGCAGTTCAAGCATTTTTTCCAACTTAGAATCACTTGAAGAACCTTCCTTCCAATGTGGGAGTTGGAATATTTCTCTTTTGGTGGAACATGGGGGTTTGAACTCCGATTTGAAAAGTTGTTATTGTTGTTACTCCAATTCCCTTGATCTGAACTACCTTGGTCATTTAGCTATTGTTGGTTGTCTTGCCCTTGCGGGTTAGGCCTCCATTGGTTTTGTTGTCCTCAACCTTGGTATGGTTGCTTTTGATAACCTTGTTGAGAGTTGTTGACATAATTTGCTTCCTCGTAATTCTCATTTGATGTGGGTTGAACATCTTCCACCACATTCACTTCTTTATTTGGCTTTTAGTGAACATCTTTGTCATCACATTGACGTTGGTGGCAAGCCCGAAAATTACTTGATCTCTTTCTTGGTTCTCCTTAATCATGTTGGTCAAGGAAGGAATGCCATATGCAATTCCACCCGTGGTTCCTCTGAGTCCCAAGCTTCATTATGTTTTGCCATTTTGTCAAGGATTTGTGTGATCCTCGCAAATGTTTTATCCATAAAAGATCTATCAGCTGTATTTTTTGCTATAGATTGATTCATAGCATCCAAGCCCATGTAGAATTTCTCCAACAAGATAGATTCCGAAAAACCATGATTCAGCGACCTCACTAAATATATCTTGAATCGATCCCATGCCTCATATAGATGTTCTCCCGGTAATTGCTTGAAAAAGAAAATTTTATACCGGATCTCAGACTTCTTTCTTTGCGGGAACCATTTAGCTAGGAAAGCTCGGACGAGTTCAAGCCAAGAATGTCCTGAAGTTTTTCTTTCAGACCTGCCGGGTATGCCACCCGATAGGGATATTGATTTTTGCATTGACTTGGCTCCAGGCACTCAGCCCATTTCTATTCCACCATATCGCATGGCTCCGCCAGAGTTAAAGGAATTGAAGGAACAATTGCAGGATTTACTTGAAAAGGGTTTTATTAGACCCTGTGTTTCACCTTAGGGTGCGCCGGTATTATTTGTAAAGAAGAAAGATGGTTCGATGAGAATGTGCATTAGTTATCGGCAGTTGAACAAGGTTACTATCAAAAATAAATATCCACTTCCGCGGATTGATGATTTATTTGACCAGCTTCAGGGTGCCAAGGTGTTTTCAAAGATAGACTTGAGGTCTGGCTACCATCAGTTGAAGATTAGGGCATCTGATGTTCCTAAGACAGCTTTCCGCACTCGGTACGGACATTATGAATTCCTGGTCATGTCTTTTGGGTTAACAAATGCCCCAGCAGCTTTTATGGAATTGATGAATCGAGTGTTCAGGCCTTACTTAGACTTGTTTGTAATAGTCTTCATTGATGACATATTGATATACTCCCGCAGCCAGGAGGAGCATGCGCAACATCTCAGAGTGGCTCTCCAGACTCTGAAAAATAGCCAACTATATGCAAAATTTTCAAAGTGTGAATTTTGGCTAAGCTCAGTTGCATTCCTGGGTCATATTGTGACGGCACCAGGTATTCAGGTTGATCCAAATAAGATTGAGGCAGTTAAGAACTGGCCTAGACCGACATCAGCCACAGAGATTCAGAGTTTCTTGGGATTAGCAGGTTATTATCGGCGATTTGTAGAGGGGTTTTCATCTATTGCAACCCCGATGACCAGATTGACGCAGAAAGGTGTCCAGTTCAAAAGGTCAGATGAAGGTGAGGTGAGCTTTCAGAAGCTCAAGACAGCCTAGACCACAACACCGGTATTGGTTTTGCCCACAGGTTCGAGACCTTATACTGTCTATTGCGATGCTTCCCGTATTGGGCTTGGTGCAGTGTTAATGCAGGATGGAAAGATTATTGCCTATGCTTCGAGGCAATTGAAAATTCATGAAAAGATTATCCAGTACATGATCTGGAGTTGGCGGCGATTGTTCACGCATTGAAGATATGGAGACATTATTTGTATGGTGTGGCATGTGAAGTGTTCACCGATCACAAAAGTCTTCAGTACCTGTTTAAATAGAAGGAATTGAATTTGAGGCAGAGAAGGTGGTTAGAGTTGTTGAAAGATTATGATGTCACCATTTTATATCACCCGGGGAAAGCAAATGTGGTAGTCGATGCTTTGAGTAGGAAGCCAGCCAGTATGGGCAGTCTTGCTTATATTCCGGTTAGTCAGAGGCCGTTTGCCTTGGATGTTCAGGCCTTAGCCAACCGATTTGTGAGGCTGGATATTTCTGAGCCTAGTCGAGTGCTAGCTTGCACGGTCGCTCGCTCTTCATTATTGGAGCGTATCCGCGATCGGCAATTTGATGATCCTCATTTATGTGTCCTTAAAGACACGGTTCAGCGAGGAGGTGCCAAGCAGGTCACCTTAGATGCTGATGGAATTCTAAGATTGCAAGGGCGCATTTGTGTACCAAATGTTGATGGGCTTCGAGAATTGATTCTAGAGGAAGCTCACAGTTCCCGGTATTCTATTCATCCAGGCGCAACAAAGATGTACCAGGATTTGTGGCAACATTATTGGTGGCGTAAAATGAAAAAGGATATTGTGGCATATGTAGCACGGTGTTTGAACTGTCAACAAGTTAAATATGAGCACCAGAGGCCTGGTGGTTTATTTCATAGAATTGAACTTCCCGAATGGAAGTGGGAGAGGATCACTATGGACTTCGTTACTGGACTTCTGTTGACTCGAAAGAATTTTGATGCGATTTGGGTCATTGTTGATAGATTGACCAAGTCAGCGCATTTTATTCCTGTGGCAGTCACCTATTCATCTGAGCGATTAGCTGAAATTTATATCCGAGAAATTGTTCGCCTTCACGGTGTACCAGTATCTATCATCTCAGATTGAGGTACGCAGTTTACCTCACATTTCTGGAAAGCAGTTCAGCGAGAGTTAGGCACCCAGGTGCAGTTGAGCACAGCATTTCATCCTCAGACGGATGGACAGTCCGAGCGGACTATTCAGATATTGGAGGATATGCTCCGAGCCTGTGTTATTGACTTTGGAGGTTCGTGGGATCAGTTCCTGCCTTTGGCGGAGTTTGCTTATAATAATAGCTATCAATCGAGTATTCAGATGGCTCCGTATGAAGCCTTGTATGGTAAGCGGTGTTGATCTCCGATTGGATGGTTTGAGCCGAGAGAGGCTTGGTTGTTGGGTACAGATCTAGTTCAGGAGGCCTTAGATAAGGTCAAGATCATTCAGGATAGGCTTCGTACAGCTCAGTCCAGGCAAAAGAGCTATGCAGATCGTAAGGTTCGAGATATAGCTTTCATGGTTGGTGAGCGAGTGTTGCTTCGAGTGTCGCCTATGAAGAGCGTGATGAGATTTAGGAAGAAGGGCAAACTTAGCCCCAGGTTTATTGGCCCATTCGAGATTCTTGATCGTGTGGGAGAGGTGGCTTATAAACTTGCCTTGCCACCTAGCTTGTCAGCTGTGCATCCAGTGTTTCATGTATCCATGCTCCGAAAATATCACGGCGATCCATCGCACGTGTTAGATTTCAGCACTGTCCAATTGGACAAGGATCTATCTTATGAGGAGGAATCGGTAGATATTCTAGACCGGTAGAATCGACAGTTGAGGTCGAAGAGTTATCCTTCTGTGCGAGTTCAGTGGAGAGGTCAGCCTCCTGAGGCATCAACCTCCGAGTCTGACATGCGGAGCCGATATCCTCATCTATTCCCTGACTCAGGTACTTCTTTCTTTTGTCCGTTCGAGGACGAACGATTGTTTTAGAGGTGGAGAATGTGACGACCCAAAGGGTCATCACTTGTTTTCTCAGTCATTTCGAGCTTTTGAGGCCTTGAAAACCTCATTTATAGTTGCCTCGATTTACGTGCACAGTCCGGGCGCGAAGCAGAAAATTTTTTATGTTGAAATATATGAATTATGTGAAAAATTTGAAGAATTTTGATATTATTATTGATATAGTTGACTGTGGTCAACATTTTTGGTAAACGGACCCGGACCCGTGATTTGACGGTCTCGGAAAATCCGTAGAAAAATATGAAACTCGGGCGTATGCCCGGAATCGAAATCCGAGGTCCAAAACCCCGGTAAAAAAATTTTTCTATTAAGTTGTTTTCTGAAAATGTTTAAGGAAAATAAAAATAAAATCTGACCAAAAGTAATGGTATTGGGCTCATATTTTGGTTCCGGCGCCCAGTACAGGTCATAAATGTTGGTTAAGCGCTTCCTGTAAAGTTTGGTTAAAAACGGACGTCGTTTGACGTGCTTCGGCCTTAAATTGAAAAATTTGGAAGTTTATGAAAATTGAAAGATTTCTTGGATTTTAAAGCTCAATTCATTGAATTTGATGTTATTTTAGCGATTTGATCGCTCGAGCAAGTTCGTATAATATTTTTGAGTTAGTGTGCATATTTGGTTTGGAGCCCCGAGGGCTCGGGTGAGTTTTGGATAGGCCACGAGTTTATTTTTGCATGTTTGGAAGTTGCTGTCATGCCTGACCTGCAGGCTTCGCAATTGCGAAGCCAGCCTCGCAATTGCAAGAATCCCCCTGGGCAGCTGACTTCGCAAATGCGAAGAAAACATCGCAAATGCGATGCCTGCCCAATTCTCTCAGGCTTCGCAAATGCGAAGAAAGCATCGCAAATGCGAACACCTCCCTTGAGCCCAGAGTTCGCAAATGAGAAGAAATACATTGCAAATGCGAAGTCCGCATTCTTCTTCTCAGTTCGCAAATGCGAACATTTATCTCGCAATTCCCATGACTGTTGGCTTTGCAATCTTCGCAATTGCGATACCTGCACCTGTATATTTCACACTTACACGATTTTGAAGCTTCATTTCTATATTTTTCAAAACCCAAACACCTCTGGCGATTTTTCACGAACTCCCTCCCCTCCAAATCAGTTGTAAGTCAACTTTTACTTAATTTCTTCAATCTTAACATCATTTATCATGTTTTCATCTTAAAAATCAAGGTTTTCCATGGGTAAAAATGGAGATTTTGGGTAGAACCTAGGTTTTCTTAAAAATTGGGGATTTGGACCTCAATTTGAGGTCCGATTTCAAAACAAATCATAGATATGAACTCGTGAGGTCATGGGTGAATTTATTTTGGTTCGAACCTCGTGTTTTGACCAAGCGGGCCCGGGGTCGGTTTTACAAATTTTGGGCAGAATGTTGGAAAAATCATATTTAGGCTTTTGAACTAGTTTGTTGAGTAGTATTGATGATATTAAATCAATTGTGTATAGATACAATTGAATTGGAGCCAAATTTGAAAGGAAAAGGCATTGCTAAGGATTGAGTTAGCCGTAAACCTTCGAGGTAAGTGTTTGATCTATCCTAACTTGAGGTAATAGGAGTTGAGTATAATTGCTATTTGTTATATGTAGTGTCCGACGTATAGGCATGGTGACGAGTATCTATACGTCGGGGGTCGAACATGACCGTGAGTCTTAAATTGATAATCTTATGTGATTATATGGAAGGAAATGATTATTGGTTTCATACCGGTAATATATATATTGTTGATTAAAGATTATTGATTTCATACCGGTAATATATATATTGTTGATTAAAGATTATTGGTTTCATACCGGTAATATATATATATATTGTGGATTAATTATTATTGGTTTAATACCGGTAATATATATAGTGTTGATTAAAGATTATTGGTTTTCTGCCAGTAATATATATTGATTATTGTTATTGGCCATAGATGCCGGTGACACATTAATGAAATGGGATCCTAATGGGATCGTGTGGTACGCCGACCACTTATATATTATAAAAAGGAATCGTGTGTCATGCTGACCACTTATATATTATGAAAAGGGATTGTGTGGCACGCCGACCACTTACATATAATGAATCGGGATCGTGTGGCACGCCGACCACTAACAGATAATTATTGTTGATATTGGTCGTAGTTGCCGGTGACCTATTGTGTACTGCTTTGATAAATAAATGAAAGTTTAATATTAAAAACAGGAGCGAGTGGTTGCACTCCTGTAATAAGAGGAGTTGAGTTTGAAAGTGAATTAAATTCCTTTATATTATTTCTAGCAATGCATATATATATATATATATATATATATATATATATATATCCTGTGGCTACTCCAGAGCATGTTTTCTCTTCTTAAATATTAGATGTTGTTTTCCTGCTATTTTGTTGCATATATATTTCTAACTGTACAGGTTTTTATGGGTGTCTGGTACTAGCCTTGTCACTACTTCGCTGGGATAGGCCAGGCACTTACTAGTACATGGGGTCGGTTGTGCTGATGCTACACTCTGCGCTCTTTTTGCGCAGATACAGGTTTTGGACAGCAACAACGGCAGTAGTGCGATTGTTGATACTCCGACCACCGAGACATCGAGGTAGCCTTGCAGGCATCCGCATGACCCGTTGTCTCTTCTATCCTTACTTTTCAGTCTGTTATCTCATGTATTCGAGATAAACAGTTTTGTATTTCTTTCAGACGGTTATGTGTATTATTCTTAGAAGTTCATGAGTATTATGAAACCAGTTCTTGGTTAGTGATTTATGTTTGAATTTCGGTATCGCAACTAGTTACGTTTACTAAGTCTTCCGCTAAATTAATTTATTCCGCTGTAATCATATTAACATTGTTGAATATTTTAAAATGAGAGTTGTAAAATAGATAGATAAGTAAGAGTTGGCTTGCCTAGCTTCCATTAGTAGGCGCTATCACGACTCCCGATGGTGGAAAATCTGGGTCGTGACATCTGTTTTACTTTTTTTCTTCCATGTATGAATATTGAATGCATATATTTCTAAAGCTCTACATGTTTTAGTTCAAAGTAGGGATGTGCAATTGAGAATTAAATCATCAGGAAGTGATGAAAATGTGACAAACAAGAAATGTAAAGAGATTGTCAAAGAATTCTTCAAACATGTCCATTTACTAAGATTTTTTTTTAATAATTTTTATTAATAATAAAATCATGCTACTGACATATATTTATTTTTTGTTTGATTTGAGTTAGATGTCATACCAAAAGAGGAAAATAAGTCCTGCTTAGCATTTGTTATTTCTCACGACAAGAGAATCAACAGACGTATCAATAATATAACATTTCTCATATTCTACTTTTATTATGTGTGTGTATGTTTTCCAAACAACATAATATTCTTGGCACGTCTGCATCAGAAGTTTTTTACTGAAATAGAAAATCGTTGAATGAAGTTTGGCATATGGAACATCCACATGTCTTACAGTGCTAGAAGAAGTTTTCTTGAACATTGCTGAGAAGGCAGAGCTACAGGAACCTGAATCTGATGGAAGCATCAAAACACTGATTGTAGCATTCGAAACCACTCCAGGTAGATGCTTCAGTCTGGATTAACATTATATTGTCAACTGGCTCATTACAATCCAAAGAAACATGCAAATTTTCTACAGAATAGGGAGACTGCTTTCGCTGTCTCACTACTTAATATAAAAAATAGGTTGATGCATATATGTAGTTTGTAAACAAAATTGAGGGATTAGACAACGAATATCTTCAGTAAGACAGTGGAATATCATGCACACATGATTCTGGGGCTTATTTAATTTTTAAAGTGTGCAATGAAAGAACTGCTCACTTTGATAAGCTTTATGGATATTCTTTGTATAGATGGATATTTAAGGATATTGCATAGATTTTTGGCATAGCTTAAGGATGTTTTCGGCCAAAAAATCTAACTCTTCGTTTCTAAAATTAATTCTCTATTAATAAAGTAAGTTACTCAATTTACTAGAATCCATTTTATTTATATAAATTTAACACTATCGTGATATACTGTATTTTTATCAACGTAATGCAAAAACTTTTCATCTATCTATATAGAATAATAAAGGCAAAACAATATTAGAATGCCAAGTGGCACAATTAAAATACAACATGTGTTAAATTTTAGGACAAAGCTCCTATACATTTGGAAATTCAAAAATAATTAAAAAATTTAAACCTTCCCACTTAACTACAACAAGGACTCCCACGTTGGAATCAAAAAGTTTTGGGCATTTTTTAAAAATTATTTACTAAAACTTAAAATAAAAAAAATAAAATAATTTACTCCAAGTCTAAATCATTGAGTTTACTTTCTGAGTCGTTGCAATAATGTAGTGAAATATATATATATATATATATAATAGTAAAGGTAAAACAATATTAGAATGCCAAGTGGCACAATTAAAATACAACAAGTATTAAATTTTATGACTAAAGCTCATATACATTTGGAAATTCAAAAATAATTAAAAATTTTAAACCTTCCCACTTAACTACAACATGGACTCCCATGTTAGAATCAAAAAGTTTTGGGCATTTTTTAAAAATTATTTAATAAACCTTAAAATAAAAAAAATAAAATAATTTACTCCAAGTCTAAATCATTGAGTTTACTTTCTCAGTCGTTGCAATAATGTAGTGAAATAATTAATATATATATATATATATATTAATATATATATATATATATATATATATATATATATATATAGAGAGAGAGAGAGAGAGAGAGAGAGAGAGAGAGAGAGAGAGAGAGAGAGAGAAACTTTTTTTTCTTAAATTATTTATTAAATCTATCTATATAGATTAGGAAAGGAAAAGTGGTACAAGAAAAAATTAATAAGTGTTAAATTTTAAGACAAACATCCAATATATTTAAAAATTCAAGGACTCTATGTAGATGTCAACTGAATTGAAAGTTTTAAACTTTGTGAACCTCTTTAAACAAAATCATATTTTATGTTAAAATATTACACGCAAAACACGTTTTTGACAGTAACTTAAATTATTTATTAAATTTAAAAATTATAAAAAATTAATATAGAGAAGTTGTTGGTAAATCTTTTTAAACCTTCAGCAGTTAACAAGAACACGTAATCCCACATTTTGAGCAGTTAAATTATTTATTAACCTTAAAATTTAAAAAAAACTACTCCTATTAAGTTAATATGAAGATTGACCCACATTTTTTTGGAAATTCAATATAAAAAATTACTTTCTAAGACGTTTGGCATTTGGATAAGGAAGTTGCATAGAATAGAATGTTATGATCCGCAGGAATTGACAAACCTATGGTGTAACGACCCGATCGATCGTTTTGAGTACCAGCGCTCCGTTCAGCAGTCAAAGGCCTTGAACAGTTTTATTTCGGGTATTATGACTTGTTCGTATGGTCGGAATTTAAATTCAGGAAGATCGGAGTTAAATTTAGATGAAAATTCTCATTTGAGAAGCTTAAAGTTGAAAGAATGAACTAGGATTGGATTTTTGAGTAAATAACCTCGGAATCAAGATCTGAAGGTTCCAGCAGGTTTGCATGATGATTTCGGACTTGGGCGTATGCCCGGTTCGGGTTCTGGATAACCCAGGAGCATTTTGGCGCCTATTGTGGAAGTTAGCATTTTAAAAGAAATTTCATAAGTTTGGCTTGAAGAGCATTTCAGTGCTATCGATGTCCGTTTGGAATTTCGAGACTGGGAGTAGCTCCGTATGGTGATTCTGGAGTTGGGAGCGCGATCAGAAGTGAATTCGGAGGTGCGTAGGTCATTTTGAAGCCATGTGGCTAAAGATAGAAGTTTGAAGGCCTTCGAGAAGTTTTACCGGAGGTTGACTTTTTGATATCGGGGTCGGAATCCGATTCCGGAAGCACTTGTATACAAAATTTGAGGTCAATCGGACGTGATTTGATAGGTTTAAGCATCGGAAGTAGAAGTTGACAAGTTCAAAGTTCATAAAGCTTGGGTTGGAAGTCAATTGATGATTTTATCGTTGTTTGATGTGATTTGAAGCCTCGAGCAAGTCCGTGATGTGTTTTGGGATGGGTTGGTATAATTGGTTGGGGTCCCGGGGGCCTCAGGTGGATTTCGGGTGGCTAATGGATCAATCCGGAGTTTGAAGAAATGCTGAAGCTGCTGCTTCTGGTATTTCCGCTTCTGTGAAAATGGGGACCGCAGAAGCGGTTACGCAGGTGCGAAATGGAGACCGCAGAAGCTGTTTTGGCTGGAGCTACAAGGATCCGCAGATGCGGTTGGGTATCCGCAGAAGCAGACCGCATCTGCGATGGGGAGAACCACAGAAGCGGAACTCCTGGGCATGGATGGGAGCCGTAGAAGCGGCGAAAGGTCTGCAGAAGCGGATGCACTTAAGCGGGCTTGGTTCCGCAAAAGCGAAAATGCCTGAAGGCAGAGGGGTGTTTTAAAAGTCGAATTTTTGTCCATTTCACTCATTTCTCCCATTTCATTTGGCGATTTTGGAGGGTTCAGAGGCGGATCTTCATCAACAATGTTGAGGTAAGTCATTCCCACCTATTATAAGCTAAATACATTGATCATGTATGAGATTAAGCATGTAAATTAGTGTAAATATTGGGATTTTGGTTGGAAACCTAGAAATTTATAATCTTGAATTTTAGCCACGATTTTGAGTATGGAACTAGGAGAAATCATATATTTGAGTTCCTAAGGTTATGAGTAATCTTTATCTTCGAAAAATTTCGGATTCCGGGCACGAGGACCCGAGGGCATTTTGGTCATTTCACCAAACGAAATTGGGAAATTGTATAATTCGAATTGTTAGCAAGTATTTGAGTATATTCTCATTAGGTTTCCGTTATTTGGCTAGTTTTGGAGCTCTGCGCATTGGTTCAAGTCATCAGAGGAATGTAGATTGCCGGTTGCGGATCTTCGGAGCGAGGTGAGTGTCATGACCCAAAATCCACTAAGGGTCGTGGTGGCGCCGGACACCTCTGTCTGGCCAGCCAACTAACTCATCAATTAATTCATCTTTTAATACTTTTAAAAATTTAAGGTTTTTCCTTCCACTTTTATAAATAAAAGTTCACTACTAGAATTCAAATTTAAATAATAATAATTAGAACAAATCCGTTGTAAACCCTCCCAGAAACCCGGTTTCACAAGTACATGAGCGACTACTGACAAGAGAAGTAAAATACAATATAACATCCGTCCGGAATACAATGGACAGGAAAGAAATACAGTTACTAGAAGGGACTTTAAAAGCTGCGGGCCGCCTTGAATACTGCAACTCACCTAGTCCCCGAACCGTCCGTGCTACTGCACCCAATAGGCCGCTAAAGTATCATGTACCTGCGCAACAAAAATGCACAGAAGTGTAGTATGAGTACATAATCAACGTGTAATCAGTGAGTGTCTCGCCTAATCCCGAAGGGGTAGAGACAAGATGGTCAACTTTGACACACTCTAACGGCCCAATGATTATTGATCCTCAATACACATATTAATCCGTGGATTTATTCTTTATAGAAATGATTCTAATCCAAATAGAGAAAACAAATAAACATATAGTTCTTTCATAGAAAAATTTCTCGAATTTCTCTTTAAAACATAATCCCAATATATTTAAGCCACAAAAGGGCAATAATCACTTAATTAAGTTCAGGCGGCAACACAGGCATGCGCAAATCATACCGAGGCGACGGCCCGATCCAACAAAAATAAATGTGCACTTGCCGAGGGTCGATGGCGCGCCTGTAGATGCATCTATTAATCTGCCGAGGCGTTCGGCCCGTTTCAAAATAAATACACACAGACAGATAAACAGTCAGGAAGTCAATGTGGAGCAAATATCCAGGAAAGGTCAATTCTCTTTATTAATTTAAGAAAATGAAGCTTAAGTCTTTTAGAAAATCCAATTATTAATTTAATGTGATTTAAGCAATCTGAGGTATTGATGATTTTACATTTATTCCACATATAACATGCTTTTGGGTCCTAAACTACCCGGACAATAGCATAATAGTAGCTACGCACGGACTCTC
>MU672024.1:77540-90723 GCA_026770625.1 Nicotiana glauca
TTCCGATCGCGCTCCCAACTCCAGAATCACCATACGGAGCTACTCCGAGTCTCAGAATTCAAAACGGACATTGCTAACACCGAAATTCACTTCAAACCAAACTTATAAAATTTCTTCTAAAATGCATAACTTCCACAACAGGCGCCAAAACGCTCCCGGGTTATCCAAAATCCAATTCGGGCATACGCCCAAGTCCAAAATCATCATACGAACCTGCTGGAACCTTCAGATCCCGATTCCGAGGTCGTTTACTCAAAATTCCAATCCTAGTTCATTCTTTCAACTTTAAGCTTCCGAAATGAGAATTCTCTTCCCAAATCAACTCCGAACTTCCCGAAACTAAATTCCGACCACGCGTACAAGTCATAATACCTGAAATGAAGCTGTTCATGGCCTCTGACTACTGAATGGAGTGCTAGTACTCAAAATGACCGGTCGAGTCATTACAGTGAGTCTCTTTCTAATCTTGTGAGGAGGAATTTACCCCATAGGTGAAGTGAATAATTATGTGCTTCTATTTATGGGGGCTACGTACGCATGAGGTGACGAGAGTCCGTGCGTAGTTACTATCATGCAATTGTCCGGGTAGTCTAGGACCCAAAAGCATGTTATAATTGAATAAATTATGAACTCATTGATGACTTGGATTGTTTAAATCACCTTTGATTAGTAAACAAATTTAAAAAGAGATTAAACATTATTTCCTGAATTGTTAAACAGAGAATTGGTTTATTTGAATAATTGTTCCTCGATAAAATTCTAATTGTCTATCTGAGCATGTATCTTATGTGTACCCGCGCCGCATGGATGATTCGCGAGCGGGGTAATAAGTCACATTTAATTTAATAAATGGATTTCTAAAGAGACTTAAGCTTCATTTTTCTCAAATTATTAAAGAGAATTGGCCTTTCTGGCATAATTACTCCACGTTGAATTCTTGACTGATTGTCTGTCTGTGTGTGTTTATTTTGGACCGGGCCAAACGCCTTGGCAGATTAATAGATGCATCTATAGGCGCGCCGTCGACCCTCGGCAAGTGCACATTTAATTCTGTTGGATCGGGCCGTCGCCTATGTATGATTTGCGCATGCTTGTATTGCTGCCTGGACTTATTTAAGTCGTTACATGCTTCACTATGACTCGAACTCATTTTGTAAATAATGAAAGAAAATCTTGGAAAATTTCCTATGAAAGAATTATGTGTTTATTTGTTTCCTCTATCTGGATTAAAATCATGTTTATAAAATAAATCTATTGTTTAATATGTATGTTAATGATAAATAATCATTGGACTATTAGAGAGTGTCAGAGTTGACCATCTCGTCTCTACCCCTTCGGGATTAGGCGGGACACTCACTGAGTACACATTGATTATGTACTCATACTACACTTTTATGCATTTTGTTGCACATGTACATGATACTTTAGCGGCCTACTGGGCGCGACAGCATGGACGATTCGGGGACTAGGTGAGTTGCAGTATTCAAGGTGGCCCACAGCTTTTAAAGTCTCTTCCTAGTAATTGTATTTCCTTTTCGTCCATTGTATTCCAGACAGGTGTTGTGTTGTATTTATATCATTGCCAGTAGTTGCTCATGTACTTGTGACACCAGATTTCTGGGAGGGCTCACAATGAATTTCTTCTAACTGTTATTATTTAAATTTGAATTCTAGTAGTGAACTTTTACTTATAAAAATGGAAGGAAAAACCTTAGATTTTCAAAAGTAATAAAAGAGGAATTAATCGATAAGTGAGTTGGCTGGCCTGACAGAGGTGTCCGGCGCCACCACGACCCCTAGTGGATTTTGGGTCGTGATAACATGGTATTAGAGCACTAGGTTCTCATCGGTCCCACGAGTCATGAGCAAGTCTAGTAGAGTCTCGCGGATCGGTACGGAGACGTCTGTACTTATCCTCGGGAGGCTGCAGGACTGTTAGNCTTATGCGATGCGAGCGCTTGCTAGAAATCAAGAATTTGAAGAATTTAAATGGCACTACAAATGTGGTGTGGGATGATTTTCCCGGTATAGTTGATTGGACTATTATAGTCGCTTTATGGGAGGATATTCTATTGTTCAGCTCGGTAGCAGAACTTCCAAGTGCCTTGAGGCTAGGCACAGGTTGCCATGACGCTCATGAGCGATCTTCTGCAGTGTTGTTGTGATGGTAGGATGTTTGCCCACGTGTCGGGGCAGTGGATGAATTGAAGGGAGGTTTACTTAGCGTGTAATCAAGGGATTCAGTATTTTACTTCCGGCAGGGGAAAAGGCAGTCGGATTAAGAATGGTCAGATGTGGGCTAGTAAAAGTAATGAGGCTTGGCATTTGCAAGCGTGGTGGAGCTTTTCTTCTATGATGGGGTGTTGTGGTCCTATTGGGACGTACCAAGTTTGTCGATGTTATAATCTACTACAATTCGCCTTATGGCAGAATATTGTGAAATACTATTGAAGAGGCAACTATCAGATATCGCAGAATGCGGTGGTTTCGGACTGAATCAGTACTGCAAATGTTGATGGTTCAATAAAGATGACCTTTGGCAAGGTTTAAAGTTAGCAGCAATGGTGGATTCAAGTGCCACGAAGATAGATTTTATTTGAGTTAACAATTGAGCAACAAAGTATGAGGAAGGACATGTGGGAAGTGTCAGGCGGTGTTTAAAATTTCTAGAAGGCCGAGTATGAGCGGCAAGGTCGAGTGACCGATTAAGGAGATGAGTTTCGCCAAAGTGGGAGAGTGGCGGGTGTGCATATGGGCTTGGTAGTAGGACGACTACGCGCCTTAAAGAGAGTTTGGATCGAATTGGGGATTTTAATGATTGGTGATTGAAGCCTGCGCGTATGATGTGAAGTGTGGGCTATTATGCAGTAGAAGATTGATATGGCGGAACAGAGCTTCTTGAAATGGAGGAGGGTGCGGCATAACCCTGAAATTTGAAAAGATGTTGCCGCATATTTAGCTGATGTCTGCAAAGAGCGAATGGACTTGTGCAGCTAGAAGGTGAGCTTAGACTCAGGATGGGCTATTGGTGTCATAGTAAATGTACCCCGTGCAGCAGCGTGGGAAGATGTCGGGAGGTGATTCCCCTAGGTGAGTTGTTCCCCGTGAGCAGGTTAGCGGTCGCGTGGTTGGCTAAGCTTCTGCAAAGAATTATATTGGTTATTCAACAAAGAGATCGGTTGTGCGAATGTGGTTAATGATTCAGAATATGAAAGATGGGGATTTACAGAAGATTCCGAGAAATTTTGATAACTTATGGTGCGAGGTTATGTCAATACGAGGTAAAAAGGTCGGGCAAACTCAAGAATGGTAAAGTAATGGCGTCATGCTAAGTGGGAGAGTCCCACCGCTTGTGATTGCGCTGTATGATTAACTACTTGCGTGATTTCTGGTTATTAGCATATTGATGGATTATTTCAGCTATGAGAAAATACCATAAGTGGTAATTGAGCAAATGAATTGTTGGAGGCATGCGATGGTTGGCCTTATTGGCTTATGTCTGGACTTGGAAAAAGGGTTCAGGATTTATGCCTCGTATGGATATAAGTTTCAGAGAAAGTGATTTCCGCCAGGTGCCTCGCCGAGAGAGTATTCGTGTGTTATAAGATCTATGGAGTGAGATATGTTCGGGACCAAGTCAGAGCGGGTGGCTGTCAATAATGGTCCAAGAAGTTAAAATGTGGTGCCCGATGATTTCAAGCCTATAAGTACAGTTAAGAATCAAGCTCTGTAGCAGCTTATGAGAAGGTGCCCAGAATGTTCTATGATGTGCTACCTTGTGGTATGGCATTTGAGAAATGTGAAATAATTCGTGAGATTTGAGACAGCATGCTTTCGTGATTCAAGGTCACTCGGGGTGAGTGTAGATGGAGTATATTATGTGTTGAATGGAGTTAGTCTTCTTTCTAAGGCAAGCAAGGATGAATTGGAAGAAGGTGGGTTGATTAGCCATAGTTGAATTTGGCATGTTGGGGTCTGTGATTAGTTCATTCAGCGTGATCGAGTTATGCGTTTGATTTGTATCGGTACGTGTGAGGTTTATCGGCCACCGTAATTGATGATTTATCAGGGGCATTCTTTTGTTATGGCTCGTTAAGTAAAAGCGAATTTTGAAAGGGCTATGGTGACTTGGACCACTACTTGTAGATTTGCATATCCTACAGTTATGGGAATTTACCTGTGTGTTGCTATGGTTCTCCTGAAGCGAGTAAAGTGCAAAACTCTTATATGATAAAGTGTAAAATATCAACGATTTTGGGCTTATGATGAAAAATCATGTTCTATCGTATGTTGGCACATTGGGTGCAGCGAGTAGCATGGAAATTCGAAGTAAAGATCAATGTTGCAGCTTGGGCTAGCAAGGATATCACGGGCTCGGATGAGCAAGGAAGTGGTTGAATGATTAAAGTAAATTGGTATTGTCTTCAGCGCCACCTGAGGTCGATGTGTTGTGAAAAAGGCTTTGCCTCCTGGTAAGGATTCTTGATCACTTTTCAGCGTTAGTGTGTCCGAAGCTTTAAAGGTACGGACTCGATACTTATTTTAGAAGATTGTGGAGCGTGTCCCACGGGAAAATTGTGTAAGTTTGGCATGTAGTCGCTTGATTGACTAAAGATTTAAGCAAGTATGAGGATTGTGGTAACGTCATCAATTTGAGAATTTATGCCTGAAGGGCACTCGACTTGTTGGGTTATAGACTGTGGAGGTTCGCTCCAGTCATGATGGATGTTCTTGTGTGTTATGAGAAGAGAGAAGTTAGCATGGACCTTTGAAAGGTCATTGGCCAAATTGGTCCAATCAGAAATCGACTTGAGATCGGTGGATTGATTTATTTGTGAACATGGCCTTGTATCAGGCCGGTTGTGTTCGTTTCAGAGAATGTTCCCTATGGAGGAACAATCGGGGTGTTATGTTTTCATCAGCTATTCCAAGTAATGATGTATTGCGCCATATGAGTTGTGAGACGGCTTAATAAATTCCTATGTGTTGAGGTTACGCATTGTGATGATGTTATGTGAGCAGGATAGCTCTTGAAGTTTAGATATGGTATTGCACCTCAGTTGTGCTTGAGTTTTGTAGCCTATAGCGCTATGTGATTTCTCAAGGATGGTGTTATGCACTTAGTGTGCTTGCGATCGAAATTCAATATTTTTATCACAATGAGCAGATTTAGCTCGAAGTGCAATCTCCTTATGTGAGATCTATATGCGGATCGGGTGGCACGCCGCCACGGGTATGTTATTTGGATCCGGTTGCGCGCCGCAACAGTGTGATGTCGAGTCTGGTTTTTCTATATGCTATTTCCTTGTGTGTTTCGCTTCATATCTTTTAAAGAAAGTCTATACTAGTGCGGGGGTTAGATAATTCCTTCCAGAGTTCGATTTCCGTTGTGTTGTGTTTGGATTGGCGGCCTATTGGCACATTGTGGCGTCATATGAGATTGTGATCGCATTCAGAGTGGCTTATTGCCTAAGCAGTTCGTACTGGGTGAGACGAGGCTATTGGACTTAGGACCAATGAAATTGGATTATGTGAAGTGAATTAAGAAGCTAAGACCATTAGATGGTTCAGAGAGAGGCAATGACTCATGTCAGGGGACAGACCCAATGATTTGTTGATTCAACAGTTGGTTATGAATTTCGGCATCCTCTCTTCCATCTTGTCGGTGTTGTAAAGGTTAGAGCAAGACCCATGTAGGCCAGGAGGTGCAATCGGAGCATCGGATTCGTGGAATTTCGATTAATTCAAGCAGAAATGTTATTGTGGTCCTATGAGTAAAGTGATGCAAAGTGTGAATTCAGCAGAGTTATACAGTCATGTTTGAGTACAGTGTATAGTGATTGATACGGTAATCGTATGTGGGAAACAAGCCTGTCATAGAATTCCAGATGTTGGAATTGGGCTCTAAGGCTTATTTGTTTGAATAAAAGGGAATATCTTCAGAATCTATCGAGCTAATGTGCTCAACTAAGTTGTGATAGCACGGGAAGGCGCATGAGGTGCTAAACAGTGATTTCAGACTACTCTAGTGTAGTTCTCAGCACGTTCGAGGACGAACGTATGTTTAAGTGGGAGAGAATGTAACGACCCGACCGGTCGTTTTGAGTACCAGCGCTCCGTTCAGCAGTCAGAGGCCATGAACAGTTTCATTTTGGGTATTATGACTTGTTCGCATGGTCGGAATTTAAATTCATGAAGATCGGAGTTAAATTTAGATGAAAATTCTCATTTGAGAAGCTTAAAGTTGAAAGAATGAACTAGGATTGGATTTTTGAGTAAACGACCTCGGAATCAGGATCTGAAGGTTCCAGCAGGTTCGCATGGTAATTTCAGACTTGGGCGTATGCCCGGTTCGGGTTCTGAATAACCCGAGAGTGTTTTGGCGCCTATTGTGGAAGTTAGCATTTTATAAGAAATTTCATAAGTTTGGCTTGAAGAGCATTTCAGTGCTATCGATGTTCTTTTGGAATTCCGAGACTGGGAGTAGCTCCGTATGGTGATTCTGGAGTTGGGAGCGCGATCAGAAGTGAATTTGGAGGTCCGTAGGTCATTTTGAAGCCATTTGGCTAAAGATAGAAGTTTGAAGGCCTTCGAGAAGTTTGACTAGAGGTTGACTTTTTGATATCGGGGTCGGAATCCAATTTCGGAAGTTGGAGTAGGTCCGTAATGTCAAATATGTCTTGTGTGAAAAATTTGAGGTCAATCGGACGTGATTTGATAGGTTTAAGCATCGGAAGTAGAAGTTGAAAAGTTCAAAGTTCATAAAGCTTAGGTTGGAGGCCAATTGATGATTTTGTCGTTGTTTGATATGATTTGAGGCCTCGAGCAAGTCCGTGATGTATTTTGGAACGGGTTAGTATGATTGGTTTGGGTCCCGGGGGCCTCGGGTGGATTTCGGGTGGCTAACGGATCAATTCGGAGTTTGATGAAATGCTGAAGCTGCTGCTTCTGGTATTTCCGCTTCTGCAGAAATGGGGACCGCAGAAGCGGTTACGCATGTGCGAAATGGACACCACAGAAGAGGTTTTGGCTGGAGCTACAAGGATCTGCAGATGCAGTTGGGTTTTCGCAGAAGCGGACTGCATTTGCGATAGGGAGAATCGCAGAAGCGGAAGTCCTGGGCATGGACGGGAGCCGCAGAAGCGGCGAAAGGTCTGCAGAAGCGGATGCGCTTAAGCGGGCTTGGTTCTGCAAAAGCGAAAATGCCTGAAGGCAAAGGGGTGTTTTAAAAGTCGGATTTTTGTCCATTTCACTCATTTCTCCCACTTCATTTGGCGATTTTGGAGGGTTCAAAGGAGGATCTTCATCAACAATGTTGAGGTAAGTCATTCCCACCTATTATAAGCTAAATACATTGATCATGTATGAGATTAAGCATGGAAATTAGTGTAAATATTGGGATTTTGGTTGGAAACCAAAAAAATTATAATCTTGGATTTTAGCTACGATTTTGAGTATTGAACTAGGAGAAATCATATATTTGAGTTCCTAAGGTTATGGGTAATCTTTATCTTCAAAAACTTTTGGATTCCGGGCACGTGGGCCTGAGGGCATTTTGGTCATTTCACCAAATAGAGTTGGGAAATTGTATAATTCGAATTGTCAGCAAGTATTTGACTATATTCTCATTAGGTTGCCGTTATTTGGCTAGTTTTGGAGCTCTGCGCATTGGTTCAAGTCTTCGGAGGAATGTAGATTGCCGGTTGCGGATCTTCGGAGCGAGGTGAGTCTCCTTTCTAATCTTGTGAGGGGAATTTACCCCATAGGTGAAGTGAATGATTATGTTCTCCTATTTGTGGGGGCTACGTACGCGCGAGGTGATGAGAGTCCGTGCGTAGCTACTATCATGCAATTGTCCGGGTAGTCTAGGACCCAAAAACATGTTATAATTGAATAAATTATGAACTCATTGATGACTTGGATTGTTTAAATCACCTTTGATTAGTAAACAAATTTAAAAAGAGATTAAACATCATTTCCTGAATTGTTAAACAGAGAATTGATTTATTTGAATAATTGTTCCTCGATAAAATTGTAATTGGCTATCTGAGCTTGTATCTTATGTGTACCCGCGCCGCATGGATGATTCGCGAGCGGGGTAATAAGTCACATTTAATTTAATAAATTGATTTCTAAAGAGACTTAAGCTTCGTTTTTCTCAAATTATTAAAGAGAATTGGCCTTTCTGGCATAATTACTCCAAGTTGAATTCTTGACTGATTGTCTGTCTGTGCGTGTTTATTTTGGACTAGGACGAACACCTCGGCAGATTATTAGATGCATCTATAGACGCGTCGTCGACCCTCGGCAAGTGCACATTTAATTCTATTGGATGGGGCCGTCGCCTCGGTATGATTTGCGCATGCTTGTATTGCTGCCTGGACTTATTTAAATCGGTACATGCTTCACTATGACTCGAACTCATTTTGTAAATAATGAAAGGAAATCTTGGAAAATTTCCTATGAAAGAATTATGTGTTTACTTGTTTTCTCTATTTGGATTAAAATCATGTTTATGAAATAAATCCAATGTTTAATATGTATGTTAAGGATTAATAATCATTGGACTATTAGAGAGTGTCAGAGTTGACCATCTCGTCTCTACCCCTTCGGGATTAGGTGGTACACTCACTGAGTACGCGTTGATTACGTACTCATACTACACTTCTGTGCATTTTGTTGCACAGGTACATGATACTTTAGCGGCCTACTGGGCGCAGCAGCACGGACATTTTGGGGACTAGGTGAGTTGCATTATTCAAGGCAGCCCGCAGCTTTTAAAGTCCCTTCCTAATAATTGTATTTCCTTTCTGTCCATTGTATTCAGGACAAGTGTTGTGTTGTATTTATATCATTGCCAGTAGTTGCTCATGTACTTGTGACACCGGGTTTCTGGAAGGGCTTACAACGGATTTGTTCTAACTGTTATTTTTTAAATTTGAATTCTAGTAGTGAACTTTTACTTATAAAAATGGAAGGAAAAACCTTAGATTTTCAAAAGTAATAAAAGAGGAATTAATCGATAAGTGAGTTGGCTGGCCTGACAGAGGTGTCCGGCGCCACCACGAACCTTAGAGGATTTTGGATCATGACATATGGCAAAAAGTAAACCAACTTAAAAACTGTAATGCATGTCTATGATTTCCCTCCAAATATTTGTTATTTTATTTGTAGATAAGAAAGAATAGCAAGTGAAGCAGTACAAGAAAAAGTAATCGTAGGACACTCACAACTATTTAAAACAATAGAAACCACCAACTACTCCCACTTCCTCTATTCCCACTCCTCACATTCAGTTTTAAAACTAACTAAATTTCTCCTCCTGCATATATTAGATTTTAAAAAACTTACGGTTCCCTTTCTTATCACCGAAAAATTTGCTGGGAAATTGCACCCCAAAATTGATTTTTTGTGACTTTTCATTGTTCGATTAATATGTCATAGATGGTCGATTAGTAAATTGCTAAGCGTTTGAATCATTTTGCAATTATGCATCAGTACTTCCTTCTGTTTTACTGTTTTTTCTTCCATGTGTGAATATTGAATGTATATATTTCTAACGCTCTACATGTTTTAGTTCAAAGTAAGGATGGGCAATTGAGAATTAAATCATCAGCAAATGTGACAAACAAGAAATGTAAAGAGATTGTCAAAGAATTCTTCAAACATGTCCATTTACTAAGAATTTTTTTAAGTATTTTTTATTAATAATAAAATCATGCTACTGACATATGTTTTTTTTGTTTGATTTGAGTTAGATGTCATACCAAAAGAGGAAGATAAGTCCTGCTTAGCATTTGTTATTTCTCACGACAAGAGAATCAACAGACGTATCAATAATATAACATTTCTCATATTCTACTTTTATTATGTGTGTGCATGTAACATAATATTCTTGGCACGTCTGCATCAGAATTTCTTTATTGAAATAGAAAATCGTTGAATTAAGTTTGGCATATGGAACATCCACATGTATTACATTGCTAGAAGAAATTTTCTTGAACATTGCTGAGAAGGCAGAGCTACAGGAACCTGAATCTGATGGAAGCATCAAAACACTGATTGTAGCATTCGAAACCACTCCAGGTAAGTGCTTCAGTTTGGATTAACATTATATTGTCAACTGGCTCATTACAATCCAAAGAAACATGCAAATTTTCTATAGAATAGGGAGACTGCTTTCGCTGTCTCGCTACTTGATATAACAAAAAGGTTAATGCATATATGTAATTTGTAAACAAAATTGAGGGATTAGACAGCGAATATCTTTAGTAAGACAGTGGGATATCAGCACACATGATTCTGGGGCTTATTTTATTTTTAAAGTGTGCAATGAAAGAACTGCTCACTTTGATAAGCTTTATGGATATTCTTTGTACAGATGGATATTTAAGGATATTGCATAGATTTTTGGCATAGCTTAAGGATGTTTTCGGCCAAAAAATCTAACTCTTCGTTTCTAAAATTAATTCTCTATTAAAAAAGTAAGTTACTCAATTTACTAGAATCTATTTTATTTATATAAATTTAATACTATCGTGATATACTGTATTTTTATCAACGTAATGCAAAAACTTTTCACTTCTTAAAAATATTAAAAACACAAGAAAGAATTTCTAAAGTTGTTGTTTGTTTCCTCTATTTAAAAAGCTAAAAAAAGATTCTTTTTTTCGGAATTCTTTCATATCAGATTAGTGTGACGACCCGACCTGTCGTCTCATGTGTTGTTGCTCCATTTCCCCCATTTCATGCTTCTTCATGTTTCGTTATCGATAGGTGGTGTGTTAGAATTGATTTGGATTGGTTTTGATGAGAAATGAAACACTTGGTCTCTTTAAGGAAGGCTTAAGTTGGAAAAAGTCAACCGAATGTTGACTTATGAGTTAGAAGGTTCGTATGTGATTTTTGATGATTCGGTTAGCTTCGGAGGATGATTTGTGACTTAGGAGCGTGATCGAAATTGATTTTGGAGGCCCGATGTAGAATTAGGCTTGAATTGGCGAAGTTAGTATTTTGGCGAATTCCGGTTGATAGGTGAGATTTTGGTCCGAGAGTCGGAATGGAATTCCAAGAGTTGCTGTAGCTTCGAATATGTGTTTTGTGATGTGTGTGCAAAATTTCAGGTCATTCAGACGTCGTTTGGTCGGGTTTTTGATCGAATGCGTGTTTTGGAAATTTTTAAAGAACTTAGGCTTGAATCCGATGTGAATTGATGGTTTTAGCATTGTTTGATGTGTTTTGAGGATTGGAACAAGTTTGAATGATGTTATGGGTTATGTTGGTGCTTTTTGTTGAGGTCCCGGGGGCCTCGGGGTGATTTCGGATAGCTATCGGGGTGAAATTTGAGTTGAGGAATTGCAGGTTGCAGCTGGTACCTGGTATTTTCGCTTCTGCGAAAATGGACCACAGAAGCGGTTCCGCAGGAGCGAGAGGAGGGTAACAAAAGCGGCTTATGGTCTGGTAGGGTAGTTCCGCAGAAGCGAAATCTTTTTTGCTTAAGCGAGTCCACAGAAGCGGACAGGTGATCACAGAAGTGAATTTGTCCTGGAGGTGAAGTTCCGCAAAAGCGGGAATTGTGTCGCAGAAGCGACTTTGGACTTTAAGTGAAATTCTGCAGGAGCGGAAAAATGACCGCAGAAGTGGTATCGCGGAAGCGGGTGTGGGGACCGCAGAAGCAGAAACCCCTGGAGTCAGAAAGGTTTTATATTCATTTTGTTCCGCGAAGCTTATGTTATTTTCACCATTTTTTAGCGAGCTTTAAGATCTTTGAGGCGATTTTGAAGCGGGATTCAAGGGAGAATTATTAGAGGTAAGTTCCTTGGCCTAAATACACGTGATTATGTTAGATTTAACATGGAAATTGGTTGAAATTCACTAAAAAGGGGTAAAGCTGGGGCTTGAGTTTTGATGTTTCAAATTGGGATTTGATAGGTCATTTGAACTGGGATTTAGGAGTTCTTGGTATGTATGGACTCGTGGTGAGACGAGGAATCCAGTAATGTAAGTTTTGTAATTTTTCGAGAAGCGGGCCCGGGGCTCGGGTTTTGCTTGTTTTGAGATTTTTGCTATTTTTCGATTTTTTTCGATTGAGTTATGTTCCCTTAGCCTATTGTAATGTATTCGCTCTGATTTTGGTCAGATTCGATGCGCGTGGAGGCCAATTTGAGGGGTAAAGGCGTTGCGAGCGAGGAATTTAACCGGTTCAAGGTAAGTAATGCTTGTAAATGATATCATGAGGGTTTGAAACCCCGGATTTCACATCGTAACGCTGTATTGAGGTGTGACACGCATTTCACGATGAGTGCGGGGTCGTTTACTGTTGGGGATTGAGACTTGGTCCATCCCGAGTGTTAATTTCTATTATATTGGCGATTGAGACGTATACTTTATTACTTTAAATAGGGCTTATTGCCACGTTTGGGGCCTTGTGCTGACCTGTAGAATCCTTAGGGATCCTTATGTCTTTTTCCTCACTTGTGTGCATAACATATACTCTCAGTCATGCTTTCAACTGTTAAAAATAATATAATAATTGTGTTTATACATGAATATTAAATGGAAAAAGGATGTGAGGGCTGAGACCCCTAAAGTATGTCATGCCCGATTGGTTGTGAACTTATTTGACTGAGATGGGTCGGGGACCCGATAGTGAGGATGTTTCCCTTTGATATGGATCGGGCTGCGCGCCGCAGCGATGATATGTTGATATTGAGGCCGAGAGCCTGTTTGATGCCACGATATGGCTGATATTGCGCTTGGGCTGTAGGAGCCCCTCCGGAGTCTTTATACACCCCTAGTGAGCGTCGTCGACGATAAATAAATGGAGCGGGCTGCACGCCGCAGCGGGTACTGGAATGTACCGTTATTTGCATTGCATTGCATTCATGCATTTGTTCACTATTTGTTGTTTGTGTTATTTCTTGAGATATCTATTTGCTGTTCTGGTATTGTCTGATTACTCGTAATGAGGATAAATCTTAGACATTGGTAACAATGGCACTGTATGATGCATTTGGTCAGGTAACAGTGGCTGACCGGGAATAAGAATATTGTCCGATGGGCTGGTCTCTGTGCACAGTGTCACTAATTGTTGAAAATTATTTTTGCAACTGTTGAAAGGATCATCTTCAAAAGAGGTTTAAAACTGAGCCAAGATACTATGAAAGGTTTCACAGTTTTCACT
>MU672024.1:91961-104112 GCA_026770625.1 Nicotiana glauca
GTCTCCTAGTTGGGAAGTGAAGTACATTACGTGTGGCGGTATGAGTTCAGACTCAGGAAGACTAAATGGCTGTGTTATATGTATGATGGTGGAAGGTGTGCTAAACTGAGGCGAAGCAGGTGGGTTATCTCCTACGGAGTGTTCTTGAGTGGTATGATCCTTATGTGTCTATTAGAAGATCCCATGTGTAATTGAAGGGTACGTGTTAAAATTTGATAAATTCAGGTCGCTTAAGAGAGTGGACCCAACTGATGTAGGGATGAATGCGAGGTTTGCAGAGGATTATAGTACTAGATGATCTGTGTTTTCACAAACTTGTAGATGATGTGTTTAATCTCACTATGATATTGTGGCGTCATTAGAGTAAAAGTATTATGGGTTATTAAATGTGTCCTGATGGATGGCTTCGAGCCAAGTTGGGGAGGTAGCTGTTGATTAGCTAATCGCACGGTTATGTGCTATGTTGTTTCCGTTTCAAGGTATGCTGGCGGATAAGTCCTGATTGCGGAAAATAAGCCGAGGATGGCACGAGTGAAGCAAAATTTTGACGAAGGTTACATGGTGCTTCATAGGTGTGAGAAAATACTAGGATGTCTTGAGCTGTTGTTGATAAAGAATGCTCAGTGTATAGAGAAGGAAGATGGTTGTTTGTATTGGTATAAGATCATGTCGTACGGTGTCAGAGTGCTAATAATGCACGAGTGGTTCTGTTCGTTAAGTCAGGTAATTTGCAGTTGGAATAGGAGTGAATGAATCTCGAGAATGGTTTTATTGTGTTCAAGATTTTGCATGCAATAATCAGGTGTCTTAAGGTGGTGTATGTGGCTAGAGACTGTGTTTCCATTAGAAAAAGATCAAGACTTGTGATATTTTATGCTAATTATGGGATTCTATGTATCAGTATCTGGGGAGTAATGGTAACGAATTCCGATTCACAGGAAGTTTTTCAAGTAAAGTATTCTGGAACGTGGTATTTCTGGGAAGCATTGAAAGAGTATTCGGTGGCCTATGGGTCTCAGACAGTGTGGTATTATGTGCGAGTCTTGTGTGGTAAGCCTGGATTGAGGCATTGTGATGCTACAGCGAGGGAGAAATATCAAGTGGATGATGAATCAGAGGGGAAGTTTGATAAATGGAATAGGTTGATAGTAGACTGAGTCGGTATGGTAAGGGCATGCTTAATTCTTCGTATGTGTTCGAGGTAATGAGCCTTACAGGCATTTTGCAGCAATGCTCTTGAGTTTTGGCAGCTTTCTTAGCTTGGGTTGAGTAGAAGGATTCAGTCCTGGCAGTTTAGCTTGTGTACATGGAATTGGGGGAGAAAGTCCTTGTTGGGTTTTTTACCGTGGTTTGGAGATGCATATATTTTCTATGGGTATGCGAAGCATGAAATGTGTAATGATTCCTCTTCTAGATGGGATTGACGGAAGGTCTTGGCTAGATGAGTTACAGATCAGTTCTGAAAAGAAGTTCATAAAATTCTCAGGCAGTGGGTAGTCTCAGGTAATCAAGGAAATGGTACTGCTGAATAGGAGTGATCTGACGAGAGTATATGTTTCAGAAAAAGGGGCAATGTGATTAAGTTGATGGCACTTCGGTAGTGTTGTGGCATTTTTTTGATAGATCGATTGCTGATATCTGAGTTTGTTTGGTGGCACAGGGGGAATTTCAGAATATCTTTCGTGTAATGATTGGGTACTCGAGGTGTAATATGTATTTATACTGCAGAATTTGGGATCAGGCATAGTAATTTGTGTGCTATGTGGAGCTGGAGACTGGGAGTTCTCAGGTACAGACTATATGGTGGCTGTGGATTGTGTGTATCGGCACCGTTTAGCGGCTATTGGGATTTGGAGACCCGAGTGGATCTTTCTTTGCTTGGTATATTAGATTGTGGATACAGTATTGGGGTGTAGACTGGTTGTCTCAGTGTTGGGTTATTCTGGACTACTGTGCTATGCGTTATGTCGGAAAATTCCACAGGTTTCATAGCGACGTGCATCGGATTGTGTTCTAGCAGAATGGTTTGTATTCTAAAGTCCAGCGGACGACTGGGGAGGATTGCTTTCCTTAATTGGGCCTTTGTGGCGAATGTCAGTGTAAAGGTGTCTACCATTGATTCAGTTTCGGTATTGAGGGACTTTTTCGGATGCATTTCTTGTGGCCGGGCGTGTCGCCGGGCGAGATTGTGGATTTCGGTATTGATTTGGTATCGGGCACCGTATCGACGGCTCCGGCATGAGTTATAGTAATGGAAGGAGCAGCTTCAGGCTTCTTGGTAATGAGTTGTTGGTAAGCTGACTGGATACGTGTTTAGCTGGAGTTGGCTTGGTTGGGCCCGAATTGTATTGATGAAGGATAGGTTGATTCGATCGTTATTGAACCTGCTAGTGATCTGGAGAGATATATGAGTTGTTTATCTGTGCTTATAATTTTCTAACTGTGGGCACGTATAGTGCGGTACTATCAAGATTCATTGTGTTTGAGTTTTGTAGCTTACAACGCTATATGTAGATATCATTATGCACTCAGTATGCTTACGACCGATACTCGGTATTTTGTTATAATGAGCAAATTTGGCTCGATGTGCATCTCCCTATGTGAGATATTCGTGTGGATCGGGTGGCACGCCACCACGGGTATGTTATCTGGACCGGGTTGCGCGCCGCAACAGTGTGATGTTGAGGATAGTTTTCCATATGTTACTTTGTATGCCTTGCTTCCTGGTTTCTGAGGAAAGTCCGTATTGGGTATTGCTCAGCGAATAGCGCATCGGTTGTGTCCTTTCAGGATCGTATGGTGTATATTACTTGCTTCGCCATGGGTATAATGATTTGTTTGGGTTCCAGATATCAATCGTGCGTGGTTGTCAATTTCGAGTATAGTGACTTGAGGTGCTTCATGTGTAACAGTGTTTGGATAAGATCGCGCATTGTAGCGAGTCTACATGGAGATCAGACCCTTCGGGATAGATTCAGATATTCTATTTCTATGATGTGGGACGGGGTCCCAGCTTTGTGTTGTAATGGTACTATTGAGCTTGGGGTACAACTCTCTCGTTTGAGTCATTTGTCATGATTTGAGTATGTCCAGACTATTCCTTAATGGTGCGTGCATTATGCAAGTTGTGGCTTAGGACTGTATTGAGGTGTCATACCACTAGAGTGGTGTGTTGGATTCGAGGTGGTCATTGGAGTCATTAATGCATACGAACAGATTTGATTTCAACTTATTGGAAGGATAATATCGAGTTTCGGTTCGGAATCTGCTATGGTATTAGTCTAAAAGTAAGTGGCTTCATAAATGGTTGATCTGAGTGTGATGACCCAAAGGGGTCATCACCATATTTCTCTTTTTTTCCGCACTTCCGAGGCCTTGGAAACCTTGCTTTTAGTTGCCTCGATTTGCGTGCGCAGTCCGGGCGTGAAGCCGAAAAGTTTTTATGTTAAAATATGTGAATTCTGTGAAAAATTTGAAGAATTATGATATTAATATTGATATAGTTGACTTTGGTCAATATTTTGGGTAAACGGACCCGAACTGGTGATGTGATGGTCCCGGGAGGTCCGTAGAAAAATATGGGACTCGGGCATGTGCCCGGAGTCGATATCCGAGGTCCAGAACCCGAGTAAAAGAATTTTTCTGTTAAATTGTTTTCTTGAATTATTAATGAAAAATGGAAATGAAAATGAGTTAGAAAATATAGGTATCGGGCTCGTATTTTGGTTCCGACGCCCGGTATAGGTCTTAAATATGCGTTAAGCGCTTTCTGTGAAATTTGGTCGAAATCGGACGTCGTTTGACGTGTTTCGGACCTAAATAGCTAAAGTTAGAAGTCTATGAACTTGAAATGAAAAATGATGATTTTGAGGTTTGATTCTTTGATTTTGATGTTATTTTAGCGATTTGATCGCTCGAGTAAGTTCGTAGGATGTTATCGAGTTAGTGTGTGTGTTTGGTTGGGAGCCCCGAGGGCTCGGGAGTGATTTGGAGGTGGTTCGGGGTGGGTTTGCACTTAGAAAATACATCAGATTTTCCAGCTTGTTGCAGACCAGATTTTACACTTCGCGAACGCGGCCCCTGGCTCGCGTTCGCATAGCCCTATCTTTTCTCTTTCCGCGTTCGCATCCCTCAATCGCGTTCGCATAGTTCTGGGTCGGCTCCTCTTCGCATTCGCGTGAGGCCAAACGCGGACGCATAGGCCAAAGGTCTTGGGCCTGATTTTTCCTTCTACGCGTTCGTAGTGTCCCTTCGCGAACATGATGCCTACCCGCCCAGTCTTCTTCGCGAACGCGACCTATGTGTCGCAAACGCATAGAGTTAATTGCTCCAGTGATTTTTTTAAAAGGCAGAACATTTCATTTCAGGAATTCATCACTTCTTCTCACGAGCCCTTTTCTCCATCAAGCTTTAGGACCCCATTAAAGCTTCCCCCTTTCAAGACTTTTTGGGTAAGTAATTCCCCACCTAATTCCTTCACTTTTCTTCATTAATTAGTAAATTCCTAAGCCTAAAATCATGGATTCAAGGTAGAAAATGAGGGTTTTGGGTAGAACTAGGGTTTTGGGAATTTTGGGTGATTCAACCTCAATTTGGGGTGAATCTTGAAACAAATTGCATATTTGAACTCGTGGAGTTATGGGTGATTGGGTTTTGGTCCGAGCCTCGTGTTAGGACCATGTGGGCCCGGTGTCGGATTTTGCTATTTTGGTAGAATGATGGGAATTTCATTTCTAGACTATGGGATTATGTTTTTGAGCTCTTATTGATACTATTGAACTAAATTGTACCTAGATATCATTGTTTCGGAGTTGGATTCTAAAGGAAAGGCGGTTTTAGAGCCTTGATTGCAATTTTCGGACCGAGGTAAGTGTTTGGTCTAACTTTGGCTTGAGGGATTAAGATTAGGGTATTATTTGCTACGTGCTAAATTATGAGTACGATGTATAGGCATGGTGACAGTTATCTATGCACCGAAGTCTAGCATGACCGTGAGTCTTATATGTGTTGGATTCAGATTTAATGGTACAACTTTCTTGCTTGGGTTGATAAGCATAATATATTGTGATTTGTTTGGCTTTTAGAGCATTGGCTCAGACTAGAAATGGTTATCCGAGAAATAGGTGATTAAAAGTGAAATGAGTTGCGATTAGTCCCTTGCCGGGACGTAAGTATTTATTGTATTCTCCCTTGCCGGGACGTAAGTATTTATTGTATTCTCCCTTGCCGGGACGATTGAATTGTTAATTGCATTCCCTTGTCGGGATTTTCTTGTGATTGTTGTTACTCCCCTCGCACTTGAGTTTCGGTAGTTGTTTGGGTGAGTTCTTTGTATTAAATGTTGAGGGTCGGGTTGAACGCCGCAATGGTGTTGATGAATATTGAGGATCGGGTTGCACGCCGCAACAGTATTGATTGTTGAGGATTGGGTTGCATGCCGCAACGGAGATATCTGTTGAGGATCGGGTTGCGCACTGCAACGGAGTATGGACTGAGTGTATTGTTTTTTTTTGTATGAAGAGACTTCCTGTGTTTTCCTTATTAGTTGTTATTTTTAAGCTTCATTATTTACCGTTGATTCCTATATATAGACTGTAGTACCCCATAGCATGCTCCCCCTCTTTACTACTTAAATTAGTGTATTTTCCTGTTATTGCACATATATCCGTACAGGTTATTTGTGGTAGGTCATGTCTAGCCTCGTCACTACCTCGCCGGGGTTAGGCCAGGCACTTACCAGCACATGGGTCGGTTCTGCTGATGCTACACTCTATGTATTTCTTTTCCACAGATCAGGACGCAGCTTTCGGACCGCAGTAGTATTAGATCGGGAGCAGACCTTCAGTCCAGGGACTCTTGAGGTAGCCTTGCATACGTCCGCAGGCCCGGAGTCTCTTCCATCTTTATTCAGTTTGTTAATTCTTGTATTGAAACAGACTGTTACGATTTCTTTCAGACAGATGTATTTAGTAAATCTTAGAAGTTCGTGAGCTAGTGACACCAGGTTCTGGGTAGAGATATGTTTCAAAACTTCCGCATTTTTGGTTTCATTTTTATTAAGCTTAAAGTATTTCGCACTTTTTAATTGATTTCTGATTATTTATATTATTGAGATTTATCAGAGAATGTTTAAATTTTGGCTGGCCTAGCTCCGTTAGTAGGCGCCATCAGACTCCCGATGGTGGGAAATCCGGATCGTGACACAGAGAAATGGCTACAATTTATTGTGTGTTTCATTTATCGTTGGCAGTATATGAAAGTGTTGGAATAAGGCCTTAGTTGATAATAGGTTTTCTATCGGTATCCGGGTGTGTGACGACCCAAAGGGTCATCACCGTATTTCTCCCTTTGTCCGCGCTTCTGAGGCCTTGGAAACCTCGCTTTTAGTTGCCTCGATTTGCGTGCACAATCCGGGCATGAAGCCGGAAAGTTTTTATGTTAAAATATGTGAATTCTGTGAAACATTTGAAGAATTTTGGTATTAATATTGATATAGTTGACTTTGGTCAACATTTTGGGTAAACGGACCCGGATCCGTGATTTGACGGTCCCGGAGGGTCTGTAGAAAATTATGGGACTCGGGCATGTGCCCGGAGTCGAAATCTGAGGTCCAGAACCCGGGTAAAAGAATTTTTCTATTAAATTGTTTTCTGGAATTATTAAGAAAAAATGGAAATGAAAATGAGTTAGAAAATATAGGTATCGGGCTCGTATTTTGGTTCCGACGCCCGGTACAGGTCTTAAATATGCGTTAAGCGCTTTCTATGAAATTTGGTCGAAATCGGACGTCGTTTGACGTGTTTCGGACCTAAATATCTAAAGTTAGAGGTTGATGAATTTGAAATGAAAAATGATGATCTTGAGGCTTGATTCTTTGATTTTGATGTTTTTTTAGTGATTTGATCACTCGAGTAAGTCCGTGGGATGTATTTGAGTTAGTGTGTGTGTTTGTTTGGGAGCCCCGAGGGCTTGGGAGTGATTCGGAGGTGGTTCGGGGTGGTTTTGCATTTAAAAACATAGCAGATTTTCTGCAATTTTTGCCCAGGGAATTCTTTCTTCGCGTTCGCGGCTGTGGGCATCGCGTTCGCGTACCTTCCCTGATTTCCTTCACTGCGTTCGCGATTGTGTCCATGCGTTCGCGAAGCTTCAGGTCGCCTCTTCATCGACCAATCTTTGGGCCCCCTATATTTTCCTCTTCGCATTCGCATGCCTTGTCCGCGAACGCGATGGTTGCCAACATCTGTTCATCGCGAACGCGACCCTACTATCGCGAACGCGTAGGGTAATTTCACCCAGTGATTTTAAGTCATAAAAACAGAACCTACTTTGGGATTTTAGCCATTTTTCACACGGACTCTTCTCCTTCACTCTCCATAGGCGAATTTCAAGCTTTCCTTCCTCCATAGCTCTTTGGGTAAGTGATCTTAACTTCATTCCCTCATAATTTCTTCATCTAAACACCAAATTATTAGCCCTAAATCATGAATTCAAGGTAGAAAATGGGGGTTTTGGGTAGAACTAGGGCTTTGGGAATTTTGGGTGATTCAACCTCAATTTGGGGTCGAATCTTGAAAAATATTGCATAATTGAACTCGTGGGGTTATGGGTGATTGGGTTTTGGTCCGAGCCTCGTGTTTGGACCATGTGGTCCCGATGTCGGATTTTTGCTATTTTGGAAGAATGATGGAATTTCATTTCTAGACTATGGGATTATGTTTTTGAGCTCTTATTGATACTATTGAACTAAATTGTGCCTAGATATCATTGTTTCGGAGTTGGATTCTAAAGGAAAGGCGGTTTTAGAACCTTGATTTCTATTTTCGGACCGAGGTAAGTGTTTGTTCTAACTGTGGCTTGAGGGATTAGGATTAGGGTATTATTTGCTACGTGCTAAATGAGGAGTACGTGGTATAGGCATGGCGACGGTTGTCTATGCACCGGAGTCTAGCATGACCGTGAGTCTTATATGTGTTGGATTCGGATTTAATGGTACATCTTTCTTGCTTGGGTTGATAAGAATAATATATTGTGATTTGTTTGGCTTTTGGAGCATTGGCTCGGACTAGAAATTGTTACCCGAGAAATAGGTGATTGAGAGTGGAATATGTAGCGATTAGTCCCTTGCCAGGACGTAAGTATTTATTGTATTCTCCCTTGCCGGGATGATTGAATTGTTAATTGTATTCCCTTGCCGGGATTTTCTTGTGATTGTTGTTACTCCCCTCGCACTTGAGTTGCAGTCGTTGTTTGGGTGAGTTCTTGGTATTAAATGTTGAGGATCGGGTTGCACGCCGCAACGGTGTTGATGAATATTGAGGATCGGGTTGCACGCCGCAATGGTGTTGATAGTTTAGGATCGGGTTGCACGCCGCAATGGTGTTGATAGTTTAGGATCGGGTTGCACGCCGCAACGGAGGTATCTGATAAGGATCGGGTTGCGCGCCGCAACGGAGTATCGACTGAGTGTATTGTGTTCGTATGTAGAGACTTCCTGTGTTTTTCCTTATCAGTTGTTATTGTTCAGCTTCATTTCTTTACCGTTGATTCCTATATATGTAGATTGTAGTACCCCATAGCATGTTTCCCCCACCCTTTTTACTCCTTAAATTAGTGTATTTTCCTGTTATTGCACATATATCTGTACAAGTTATTGGTGGTAGGTCCTGTCTAGCTTCGTCACTACCTCGCCGGGGTTAGGCCAGGCCCTTACCAGCACATGGGGTCGGTTGTGCTGATGCTACACTCTGTGCATTTCTTTTGCACAGATCAGGACGTAGCTTTCAGACCGCAGCAGTATTAGATCGGAAGCAGACCTTCAGTCCAGGGAATCTTGAGGTAGCCTTGCTGACGTCCGCAGGCCCGGAGTCTCTTTCATTTTTATTCAGTTTGTTAACTCTTGTATTGAAACAGACTGTTATGATTTCTTTCAGACGGTTGTATTTAGTAAATCTTAGAAGTTCGTGAGTTAGTGACACCAGGTTCTGGGTAGAGATATGTTCCAAACTTCCGCATTTTTGGTTTTATTTTTATTTAGCTTAAAGTCTTCCGCACTTGTTTAATTAATTTCCATTTATTTATATTGTTGAGATTTATCGGATAATGTTTAAAGTTTGGCTGGCCTAGCTCCGTTAGTAGGCACAATCACGACTCCCGATGGTGGGAAATCCGGGTCATGACAAGTTGGTATCAGAGCTCTAGGTTGCATAGGTCTCGCTACTCACGGACAAACTAGGTAGAGTCTGAGGGATCAGTACGGAGACGTCTGTATTTATCCCCCAGAGGCTACAGAGTTAGGAAAAATTTCACTTTGTTCTTTCTTGTCGTGCGATTCTGTTTCTTAAATACTGATTGTCTTTCTACTCTGTTCATTCGTAGATGGCGAGAACACGTGCTTAGACTTCTATCGCGCAGCAGCCCGAGCCCCCAGCAGCAGCTCCTGCGAGGGGCAGAGGCCGAGGTAGGGGAAGAGCTCAGCCCCGGGCAGCAGTTCCACAGGGGGGGCCTCATATTGTCTATGATGAGGATGTTCTAGCCCCAGCAGCTCCAGAGGGCCCAGCTCAGGTCCCAGTTCACCCCAGAACTTCAGGATGCTCTAGTCAGATTGGCAGGCTTTATGGATAGTGTCACTGGAGCGGGTTTGCTGCCAGTTGCACCAGCCACTTCTCAGGCTGGAGGAGGGGTTCAGACTCCTGCTACGCGTACTCCGGAGCAGGTAGCTCCCCAGACTCATGTCCCAGTGGTGCCGCCAGCAGTGGCAGCTCAGACAGGCATTACAGCTCAGGCCGGCGATGGAGCGGCTATGTCTTCAGATGCTTTGTGGAGACTTGATCGGTTCTCCAAGCTTTTCACCACCACTTTCAGTGGTGCTTCATCAGAGGATCCGCAGGATTTTCTATTCAGCTATTATGAGATTCTCAGGACCATGGGTATAGTGGAGACCAACGGGGTCGATTTTTGCACCTTCCGGCTTGCAGGGTCCGCCAAGACTTGGTGGAGAGATTTTTGCCTATCTAGACCAGCAGGGTCACCAGCTTTGACATAGGATTAGTTCGCGGAGCTATTCTTGGAGAAGTTTCTCCCCGCCACTCAGCGGGAGGCGCTTCGCCAGCAGTTTGAGCGCCTCCAGCAGGGCTCCATGACAGTTACACAGTATGAGACTAGATTTGTTGACTTGGCACGCCGTGCGGATGGAGATACTCCCTACAGAGCGAGAGAGGGTTAGGAGGTTCATTGATGGATTGATTCAGCCGATCCGTCTCCAGATGGACATGGGAGTTGGTAGTGATATTTCCTTTCAGGAGGCAGCCAATGCGGCCTGCAAAGTTGAGATGGCCCTCTTACGGGGAGGTGGTCAGGTGTCGGATAAGAGGCCTCGTCATTCTGGTAGGTTCAGTGGTACCTCGTCTGGAGGTAGGGATTCCTATGGTAGAGGTCATTCACCGAGGCCCTTTCAGTCGGCTCTTCAGGTTTCTCATGGTACTCCAGGCACCGGTGGTTCTCAGTAGTATCATTCAGATCAGCAGCCTATCAGTGCACTCCCACTTCAGAGCTTTCGAGGGGGTCATTCAGGGCGGCAGGGCCAGTCCCAGTTTTCTCAGTTGCCGCATTCAGCTGGGTGTTATGAGTGCGGAGATCTCAGTCACATCAGGAGATATTGCCCGAGGTTGAGAGGTGCTCGGTCGCAGTAGCAGGGCCCTCGTCCCATGATTCAGGCAGCTGGTGATCCACCAGCCTCCCAGCCAGCTAGAGGCGACGGTGGGGATCATAGAGGTGGAGGTAGGGACCGTAGAGGTGGAGCTCGCACCGGCAGAGGCAGAGGTCAGCCAGTAGTTGATCGTCCTAGAGATGCGATTCAGGGAGGTGGTGCCCAGCCCCGTTGTTATGCTTTGCCAGCCAGGCCAGAGGCCGAGTCATCAGATGTTGTGATTACATGTACTATTCTAGACTGTGATAGGGATGCTTCAGTGCTATTTGATCCCGGATCTACGTATTCATATGTGTCGTCCTATTTTGCACCCTACTTGGCTATGCCCAGTGATGCCTTGGGTATTCCTATATATGTATCCACGCAAGTGGGTGATTCTATAGTGGTCGACAGAGTCCATCATTCCTGTGTAGTAGTATTTGAGGGTCTTGAGACCCGTGTTGATCTATTGCTTCTAGACATGGTTGATTTTGATGTTATATTGGGGATGGATTGGTTGTCCCCGTATCATGCGATCTTGGATTGTCACGCCAAGACCGTGACCTTGGCTTTACCAATTTGCCCCGATTGGAGTGGAGAGGAACCCCAGGATACGCCACCCGCAGTGTTTAGCTTATTTGGCATATGTTCGTGATTCCAGCACAGAGGTTCCTTCTATTGACTTAGTTCCTATTGTTCGGGAGTTCCCAGAGGTTTTCCCTTCAGACCTGCCGGGTATGCCGCCTGACTGGGATATTGATTTTTGTATTGATCTGGCTCCAGGCACGCAGCCCATTTCTATCCCGCCGTATTGTATGGCCCCGCCAGAGCTGAAAGAGTTAAAGGATCAGTTGCAAGATTTGCTTGAGAAGGGTTTCATCAGGCCTAGTGTTTCTCCTTGGGGTGCGCCAGTTCTATTTCTGAAGAAAAAGGATGGGTCGATGAGAATGTGCATTGATTACCGGCAGTTGAACAAGGTGACGATAAAGAACAAGTATCCGCTACCTAGGATTGATGATTTGTTTGACCAGTTGCAGGGTGCGAAGGTGTTTTCAAAGATAGATTTGAGATCGGACTACCATCAGCTTAGGATTAGGGCGTCTGATGTCCCTAAGACAGCATTTCGCACTCGGTACGGGCAATATGAGTTTTTGGTCATATTATTTGGGTTGACCAATGCCCTAGTAGCATTTATGGAGTTGATGAACCGAGTGTTCAGGCCTTATTTAGATTTGTTCGTGATAGTCTTTATTGATGATATTCTTGTGTACTCCCGCAGTCAGGAGGAGCACGAGCAGCACCTCAAAGTGGTTCTTCAGACTCTGAAAGATAGTCAGTTGTATGCCAAGTTCTCGAAGTGCGAGTTCTGTTTGAGTTCAGTTGCATTTTTGGGTCATGTAGTATCAGCAGAGGGCATTCAGGTAGACCCAAAGAAGATTGAGGCAGTCAAGAATTGGCCTCGACCAG
>MU672025.1:15142-46411 GCA_026770625.1 Nicotiana glauca
GCAGGTTTGATGGGTTTCACGGGAGGGAATGAATTGGGCTTGTGTACTTGGCCCAAATCTGATTTATTCACTCTTTTTTTAAATCCTATTCCAAATCAATTTTCCAACAAATTCTTTTTCTTCTCTTTTTTTTTAATTAAAATAAAATCTAAATGAAATCCTAAAACCTAATTAACCCCCCAAATTATATTAAGCTATAATTAAAGAAAACCCTATTAATAAAACACTAAATCAAAGAAAACTACTAAAATTCAAGGCTAAAATCCAAAACAAATTAATTTTGTGTGATTTTTGTATTTTTGTAAAACCCTAAATACTAATTATATGTAAAATTAAATCCTAAATGCAATGCGTATTTTTGTATTTTATTAATTTATGTTAAATTAAAAATGCACATAGAAATGCAAATAATTATGGAAATTATGCAATTAATTCCTAAAAATTAAATAAAAGAAAAATCCTAAATCTAAGAATTCTATAGGAGTAAATCATGCGAGGCAAAAATCACGTGCTCACATAAAGTATTTAAAGAAAAGTGAAAGCTTACATATACAGTCGAGGACTGATCCTTGATCCACATTTGTTGATCCGTTTCTTTCTTCTTTTTTACAATATGTGTCTCCTTGAATAGCTCATCATGGTTCATTGGATGCCCCAACTTCTTTTCCTGAAAACAAATTAATTTAGTTAAAAAATAGAATATACATACTGTGAAAATTAAAATAATTTAAGCAATTATGTACAAATCTTCTTTTTATTGTCCCTAGGCTGATCAAACCTCCAGTGTGCAAGGAGCCTCCCTTCTCAGATGTGCGAGTTTTCTTTCCTTTTTTTGCTCTTCTCTAAGAACTTTGCGGTAAGCCATTGACTTTGGAAATCATCCCATAAATTTTGAAGTAACCAGTCAGGCTTCTTGTTCTTCTTTCTAGCTTCAGAGAAAGTATGCGACAATCGCTTGCGAGCTTTGTGATGGAAATTTGCAGCCACTTCCGCGCTATAGCGGTGTTCCTATACACACTTGATCTATATTTTAAAAGTTAAATATTATATGAAAATATCATAAATATAAATTATTAAACTGCTTAAAATAATATTTATACCTTAAATTGATTGAAAATTTGCTCCTTCAGCGAGAATGGGAAATAAATCCAAGTCGCATAAGGGTCATCATAAAGCTTTCTGATGGCTTTAGTGATTATCCTCATAGACATATTACTCGGATTAAACCTGCAATTTAACAATAAAAACTGTCACGACCCATTTCCATAATAGGTCATGAGGGTGCCTGACACCATTGTCAGGCAAGCCATTGCGGAAACATTACTAAGTTCTTATGTTGCTTTCAGTCAGAAATGAGTGAAATGGATACCTAATTCGGAATTAAGCCAGAAGAGCGAAATTTCGTAAATAACATAATTATACAACCCCCAAAAAAAATGACAACCTGTCACAACCCAATTTCCAAACCCGGTCGTGATGAAGCCTCTTGTGAAGACAAGGGCAGCCAACTAACCCAAATCGTCTCTTTAACAATTATTAAACATAATGAATAAGAAATATAACTTAATGGCATTAAGATTGTTAATTACAACCTAACACAACTTGACCGGGGTGTCACAAGTCATGAGCATATAAAGAAACCTGAACACAACTACATGGACAATAATATATATGCAAAATAAAATCAAGAGCTCAAAAGATGAAATATGGTGCCGCGAACGCTGGCGGTCACCTTGCTCAGCTACAATAGTGATACCTTTCATCCGCTAATAACTCACTACCGGGTGAACAATACCTGCAACTGCACGCGAGGTGTAGGGAGTAAAGTGAGTACTCCAACTCAGTGAGTAATAAGATTAAATAATAACTGAGCGGCAAGAAATCACGTAAGAGCACTCCATCATGCTATATGGACAGTACAACCCTTTGAGAAAGACAGTAAAACTGGGAAAACCCTTTAGAAAATATCTTGCTCAGTTAAAAACCTCTTTGAAAATATCCTTTTTCGACAATTAAGTAAATGAATGTAAAACAGACAGTGCAAGTCAGCACACAAGTCAGCCCTTTGGGCACAGCACTCCACCAACAAATAACACCAGGGTATCTGGTCAACAGTGCATGAAGTAGCATGGATGCCAATGAAATGCGAGTGCTGAATGTCACGACACGTAGTACAAACAGGAACCAATGCATGAATGTAATGCAATGCATATGACTGCTGCGGCGCACAGCCCGATCGGTTTGGGTACCCGCGCTCACTGTGGGGGTTCAGACTCCGGAGGGGCTCCTACAGCCCAAGAACAATATCAATATCATACCGCTGTGGCACGCAGCCCGATCCATCCTAAGTCCAGAAATGCACATATAACACTGCTGCTGTGCGCAACCCGATCCATGCTCAGTCCAGAAATGCTCATAAGCCACTAGGGCAATATTCAAATAACACTTCTCAGTTCTGAATGTTAAAAATATGTAGTTTAAGTTTGAAAACCTTAGAAGTATGACGGGAAATTTTAAAACAGTGTTTAACTCAGGATTGAAATCATTTAACATGCTAAGTATCATGGAAACAGTGATAATAATCCCTAAAGGATTCAAGTAATCGGCACGAAGCCCAAAACATGGCAATCAGTCCAAATTATGATGGTAACAAGTAGTTCAGTCAAATACACGGAAAAAATTAACAACCGGGACGGACAAAGTCGCAATCCCCAACGGTACTCTACCCCACGCTCATATCCAGCATGCAAGTCACCTCAATACAACACTATGATGTGCAAATCCGGGGTTTAAAACCCTCAGGATATCATTTACAAGCATTACTCACCTCGAACCGGTGAAATATCTAGCTCGCGACGCCTTTGCCCCTCAAATCGGCTTCCACGCGTGTCGAATCTAACCAAAATCAGAGAGAATATATTACAATATGCCAAGGGAACAATACCCAATCAAAAACAACCGAGAAATAGCAGAAATCTCGAAACTAGCAAAACCCGAACCCCAAGCTCGCTTCTCAAAAAATTACGAAACTCACATTACCAGATTTCTCGTCTCGCCACGAGTCCATACATACCAAGAACTCCCAAATCCGAGCTCAAATGACCTATCAAATCCCAATTTGAAGTATCAAAAACTCAAGACCTAACTTTATCCCTTTTTAATGAATTTCAACCAATTTCCATGTTAAATCAATCATAATCTCGTGTATTTAAGCCAAGGAACTTACCTCTAATAATTCCACCTTGAATCCCTCTTCAAAATCGCCTCAAAGTTCTCTCAAAGATGGTGGAAAATACATAACCCTCGCGGATGAAATGTTTCAATAAAACCCTTTATGACCAGCCCAGATTTCGCTTCTGCGGAGAAAATGTAGCTTCTGCGACCTTCGCATCTGCGGTCCACGTCCGCTTCCGCAGACCTTCACTTAAGGTCCCCTACCGCTTCTGCATTCCACATTTTGCATCAGCGGGACCACCTATACGGCCCGCCTTCCGCTTCTGCGGAAAATCAAGAAAGTGCCAAAACCGCTCCTGCGGTATAACTTCCGCTTATGCAGACCCGCTTATGCGGATAGCTTTTTGCTTCTGCAGAAATTGCTCAACCTCAACCTTTTCGCACCTGCAATACCTTGCTCCTCTTCCACGTAACCTCATCTGCGGTTTCCTTTCCGCAGATGTGGAAACACCTGCTGCAACCAAAAACCTGCAATTCCAAATTCAAATTTCCTTCTGATAGCCACCCGAAATCACCCCGAGGCCCCCCGGGACCTCAACTAAAAGAACCAACACCTCCTAAAATATTATTCAAACTTGTTCCAATCCTTAAAACACATCAAACAACACTAAAATCATCAATTCACATCGGATTCAAGCCTAAGTTTCTTCAAAACTTGCGAAACACGCATTTGATGAAAAACTCAACCAAACGATGTCCGAATGACCTAAAAATTTGCACACATATCCAAAATTACCCAACGAAACTACAACAACTCTCGGAATCCCATTTCGATCCTCGAATCAAAATTTCACCTATCAACCGTGTGAGCACGTGATTTTTGCCCTATGTGAAAATTATTCCCAAAAAATTCAAACAAATGATTTCATTCATTATTTTACAATTTTGTGAATTTTTGTATTATTTTCTGTTAATTGTTTGCATTTTATTTGTGCATTTTAATCAGTGAAAAAAATACAAAAAATACTTGGCATTTGCATTTAGAATTTAACTTCACATTTTAGGATTAATTAGTAGTTGAGTTATCTTTAGGAAAAGGAAAATAACAAAAATGGTCCTTTTTACATTTTTAGTTTTAATTTGTTTTAGGTTGCATTTAAATAGGGAATTTTTGTAATTGGAAATTTGAAAGTATAATTTTAGAGTCAATTTGAGTTTTGATTTTTAATTTAGCATTTAACAAAATCAGAAAATAAAATACAAAATAAATAAATAAAATACAAAAAGAAAAGAAGAAAACAAATAAAAGGAAAAATTTGGTCTTAATAAATGCCCAGTTTGGGCCAAACATGCTCCAGCCCAAAGCCAATACCTCCCTTAAACCGGATTCAACCCAGCCCAAACCTTTAGCCAACCCGGTCCAGACCCCCCACACACAAAACGACGTCGTTTCAGAGATAATCAATACCGACCGTCTAGGTTGTTTGATCTAACGGTCAGGAATTGATAAAATTTGATATAATATTGTCCAAACACCTACCCCCCTCTCCTTTCCGCCTCTCATTCACCATAACACACAACCCTAATCCCCTCCGTCCCTTCCACCGGCTCCACCCTAACGCCGCCGCCGGAAATCGCCTCACGGCGGTGGCCGACATCCAATAGCCCTCAAATTTGCACCGTATATTCCTCATAACCTCCTCTTTCTAATGCCCTACATATCATTCCTCGAATGTTGACCTAGCCCCTCGAATATCCAAAACAGTGGCGCCACCTCTGCCACCCACGGCGCTGCCACCACAAAAATGACCCATTTTTACACCATGAACTCTCCTGGTCTCCCTATCTACAAATCCCAAGTTAGAATCCCTCAAATCCAAGTGGTTCTGAGTGATTTGTTGCTACTGACCTCTCGTGCTTCTTGTTCTATTTTTATGGACTGCAGGATTGATAAATGGATTTGTATTAATTTGAATTGCCTAGGACTGTTAGAAGTTGGGACTGCTGAATTATCATAGTTATACGAATATTCTACTAGTGGTGATAGACCGCAGTTTGGTTGATCATTTTTTTGATACATCGGGACAATTGAATTTGGAATATGATATTGGCTCAGCCATGTTAACTCAGTCCTATTTGCAATCATCAGAGTGTATAGGCTTGCTTAAACCGGGAAATAGCATACTCACAACAATATAGATTCACGTACACTTGACTGCTTTAAAGTAATTAGTTCATTTCAACGATTCGTTTATAGTTCCAGCCTGAAAAATAAATTTCATAATATGTGGTGGTTGCACTTAGTGAACCGTTGAATTCCATACTGATTACGTAGATTGTTAAGGTGCATGAGTTGAATATATATGAAATTGGTTTAAAGTTGACATGCATGGATTTGACTATTAAGGTCAGATCAATTACTATTTATCACCCATTTGTTGATTTGGTTTTGGATTAAACTGGACAGCTCGCCGGTGGGAAATCTTGGGCCTGATTGTCATCTGCAAGCCCACATTTGGGCACCATTCCTTTGCGCAGTCAAGATTGAATCTGTTGAGGGCCAATTTAAAAGGCCCAAAACGTTGAATATCTTAGTAGGGATACTTTGACAGGCGAATCAAATTAGGACTATTTTCCTTTATTATTAGAGACAAATAAAAATAGAAAATCATAGTTGCTTTAGGATTGCCTTTTAATTAATAAAAAGATATGAGCCTCGCTAAACAAAACACATAATTCCCTCTTTAAATGGCTATATTAAATACTTAAAATCCGGAACGGGCCATTTAGCGAATTACACGGCCTTCCCTAAAGATAATAACACGCTAGCCACTTTAGGCGTGCTTTTAATAACATTACCTTCCTAAATACGGGTGCACATTTATGTGACCCAAATCCAAATCTCAACGAAGTCGAAATGTGTTAAAAATCGCTGGTGCATTTATGTGACGAGGTTCGAGACGTGTTTTCACGACGTTGCAATTATCTTAAAATAATAATAATAAAAAGATTCAAAGTTAAAAGCACATAGGTTAAAACATGTACTGAAATCAAATAAATAAGCCAGATATGGCAGTTGAGCAACCGTGCTAGAACCACGGAACCCGGGAATGCCTAACACCTTCTCCCGGGTTAACAGAATTCCTTACTCGGATTTCAGGATCACGGATCGTTAAACAGAGTCAATAATTTCCTCGATTAGGGATTCAACCGATGACTTGGGACACCATAAATCTCCCAAGTGGCGACTCTAATTTTTAATAAATAAATCCCATTTCGATTGTCCTTTAAGTGGAAAAACTCCTTTACGCCCTTGCGGGTGTAGCGAAAAAGGAGGTGTGACAGCTCTGGCGACTCTGGTGGGGTTGACAAACCCAGAACTTCGATTCAGGGTTTAAGAATTCGATCTTAGAATAATTGCTATGTTTGGCTTTATCTGATTTTCTTACATGTTTTCTGCTAAATGTTCCTTTTTACCGCTTTGATATTATTTGAACTGTATATATAAACTGTGTCGAAACCCTTCTCTTCTCACCTCCGGGGATGTGCTTACTGGTTGAGACTCCCTATTCTGTTAGTGTCATACCTTGAATAAGAAAGAGGCCGAACAAGTTACTAAGCCGGACGATCTCACGGGTCCCCGGTACATAGCCCCCTCCTCGACTCGAGTTGTCCGCTCGGATACACAGTCTAGAACACATACCCAGAATTTGAACCTAGAATAACTTGACTTCATGCCGGATCCCTAGTAGGAGCGCTTATTTGCATCACGTGCATATGACTTAGGGGACTCAACACAGGGGTTGGGTCCGTCTAGGACAGGTAACCTGAAATGAAAAAGACCATCTTGATGCATCTTACGTGTTGCATATGCATTTATTTGTCTCGAACTTGCATGCTAACCGACTTTGGAGTATTTGGGAAAATTGAAAAAAAAAGGAGAGAGAAATAGCAGTGTAGAGAGTTAACAATAACCAATATCAAAATAGCGTCGAAACTCTGCCGAATTTTTGAGAAAAATGAAAAACAAAAGAAGAAAAGGAAAAATTTTGTTTTCAAAAATGGTTTGTTTTATTGAAATAGAAAATACAAAAAGAGTATTGTTTTTCGAAATAGTGTATTTGTCAATGAAGAAGAGTCTTGTTTTCGAAAATAGTTAGTTTTATTTGCCCGAACTATGGTGGTTTGATTCTCACCGGATGTGAGATACATAGGCAACCCTCATTGGGTCCAACCACCCCTTTTGCAAAATAGCCAAAAATACCAAAATTTAATTTTTATCCAATAAGTCGGGTGACGCCATTCTTGTTTAAAAATAACCCGAATGTCCCCAAAAGGACGCCGAAAGGCTGTTTTTGCAAAAACAGCCACCCCGAGTCATTTCAAAACGGTTTGCGGGCACAGCCTTAAAGTCTCCCTTTCGGAAGTGCTGAAAGGCCGTATTTGCGAAATGGAGTCTTTGTTTTCTCAAATAAATATTTTTGAAAAATATCCACTTTGTTTTTTTAAGTCAAAATAAGTCATTACATGGCTAGTTTTTCACTATAAAGACTGAGACACATTGAAGCCTTCTCAGTCTTGCACAGGCCTGCGGCGATGCCGATTGCTGTCCCGCGTGCTCCAGGATGTGAAGCTTTGATGCACTCTTGATCTAGTTTTTAATCATCGAGTCTGTATTTTGTTATTTTGAGTCTGCTTTTATATTTTCCCTTCAAGAAAAACAAATAGTCTAGTATCTCTTGTACTCGGCGTTTATTAATAAAATTTGAAAATCCCAAAATTATCCCTTTATTTTTACATTCAATTTGCAAGAACTACGCTTGGTCTGATTCATGCAGGGTCATGATACGTAGGTAATCTCCATAGGATTCGACCATAACAAAAAGAAAAAAAAGGAGAAAAAGGAAAAAAGAAAAGAAAATAGCGGAAAAACAAGAAAGAAAAGAAAATCAAGAAAGGTAGAAAATAGGAGCAAGAGAAGAAAAAGGCAAGAGTGAAAAGAAAAAAAAGAGAAAAGAAGGAAAAAGAATAAAAATAGAGGAAGAGAAAGTTTGCAATTGGAAATAAGGAAAAGGCCGGGATGACGCATGCAACCGATCAAAAGTTGCTACCAATATGTTAAATACCCTAACGCTAACGTGATGGTTTCATTTTGTATGTCATTCCAGAAAGGTGGTTGGTTTGTGGTTTTAAAGTGGTAACTCTTCTTTACAACACAAGTACAAAAATCAATGGCAAACAACAATAGAACTGAGTTGGTTGATACCGGTGCCCGACATCAGTTGGTTGAATGGGATAACGGGTTGACTGAAGAGGTGCGGATGTTAAGACAACACATGGCGGACATGTATCAGGCCTGGATGATTGGGAAGGCACCACCCCCGCCACCACCGATTTTTTCAGATGCTGCCCTTACCCAAGCTCCAAGCACAACGCCAAATGATCCTCCATATTCTCCAGACACACCCGTTTATCACAATTTTACCAACTACCCTAGTAGCTCCATCACTCATCTTCCAGTCACCTCTCCCCAACATGGCCCTACTGTTATATCCAATACTCCCAACAATGAATACCTACTCAAAGCTCGTAATGCCCAATATCACCCCTCAAAGGCTGCCCATAAGGTCCCTGATTCCTACATGAAAAGCTACCAGGATGAGCTTCATAATGAAAAGGTTACAGGGAGAGAAAGGCGAGATGAGGTACCCAAGGAGTTGAAAAGCGCAGAACAGTCCTCCAGGGACAAGCGAAGAGTGAAAGGCCAGGGCAGCATGCCAGCAGGGTTCAAAATACCAAAATTTAACTTGTACGATGGGCGTGGAGATCCGATAGCCCACCTGAGGGTCTATTGCAACGAGATGATGATTGTTGGAGATAAAGATGACGTGATGATGTCATATTTCAGTAAAAGCCTAACTGGGGCAGCTTTGGACTGGCATGGTCGTCAAAATGTCGATAAGTGGCTTACATTGGGTGACCTGGCTCAAGACTTTGTCCGATACTTTCAATGCAAATCAAGTGTTACCCCAGACCGCTCCTTGCTATCTAAGATGGAAAAGAGGCTGGGGGAAAGCTTTAATGCGTTTGGGCTCAGATGGAGGGAGCAAGCTGCTCGAGCCAGTCCCCGGATTAGCGAAGAAGAAATGGTGAAGCTTTTTCTACAGGCCCAAGGACCCACTTACTACAGTCATTTGATCCCGGCCTTGGGAAAACCTTTCAATGATGTGTTAAAAATGGGGAAGCTAGTAGAAGAAGGAATCAAGTCATGCAAAATCATGAGTTGTTCGGAATCCAATTAGAATGTACCAGCAAGCTTGGTTGGAAGAAAGATGAACAGAAAAGACGATTCGATAGGTTTTCCTGATCGACACTTCCAGCCTCGACATCGACCCCGTGGTTTTCCTTGTGTAGTAGATGACCCTCCACCACGCTACTTTTCTCTACAGAACTCCCAAAGTTGCCCATCACATTTCCAGTACCCAGCTCCTCAAAATGCACATCTACCCCCGCGAGCTTACCAAAAACACCCCGGATCAGGTTTTTGGCCCAATCCAACATTTAAGAATAAGGCTACGGAAGAAGAAAACCTTCACTCCGTTGGGAGAATCATATGCCAGTCTGTTCCAGAGGTTAAGGACATTGGACATATTGAAGCCAATTAAGATTAAAATGCCGAACCCTCTTCCAAAGAAGTTTGATCCTTCTCAAAGGTGCGCATACTGCTCAGGTGCCCTGGGGCATGACATAGAGAAATGTTAGAATCTAAAGAATGCGATTCAGAAACTTATTGATGCGGGCGACATTGTCGTGCAAAGTCCAGATGCAGCAAACACTGGCCAGAGTCCATCTTCTGTGCATAATGAGACGCATATGGTAGGTATGATTGATCGGGAGAATGAGCCGGCAGAAGAAACCCAGAAGCAGTTTGCCCAGAACAATGCGATGAAGACTTGTGAAAATTCCAGCAATCTTGGTGTGAAATTCAGTGGCTAAGACGTCGTGCTTGGTAATTGGGAAGACGCTCCATCTCTTGGAGTTTTGGTGGTTTATTTTGTTGTCATTTCTGTTGTCCGGGTTATTTCAGGGTTGTAATCCGATATTGTCTTGTGACTCAAACCCTTCTATCCTTTCACTTTGCCTTGTTTGTCTCGTCGTAATAGTTTGCTTAGTGCTGTCTAGGTTAGTTCAAGGGTTGTAACCCTAGTCTAGTTTGCTTGTTTTGTCTAAACCCTTTCACCGTCAGTCTAATGCGATTTTTTTTCCTGCCATTTCTAGTCATTTTATTTAATTCCCTTCTCCTTTTACATGCTGGTTCTAGTGACATGACATGTACGCATAATTCTCAGCCTGGTTTTAAAAGACAATTTTGTAATGAAGTGAGGAAACAACGTTGAAGGTGTAAGGACATTCGAGGGAAATGAGTAAGGTCATTCTGAGATCACTTCGAGCCCAAATTGTGTGAAACTGAGGGCAGATGGTACGTAAAGAAATGCTGTCAAAATGCATCATCAGTTTGAAGCCAAAAGCAAGTCTGCCCCAAGTCTACAAGGGTCGTTCGCGGTACCATGTTTGTTGCCTAATGGTGCTGTGTAATTGACAAATATAGGAGGCAAATTTGTGAATATGGTTATTAATTCTGGTGCAATCAAAAGATGTTACGTATGTTTTCTCCAGTTTGTTTAATTGTGTAGCTCGTATTTGGAATATTTTGGAGATTGGAATGACAAAGGAATTTTGTTCTGCTATCCAAACACTTTATTCGTTATTACCCCTTTTGAGCCTCATTTATTTTCTTTCGTACCCCTCTTTAGGAATCAATAACAAAACTCGTAAGCCCGAGAGAGGAAAGTAAGTGGAGAAATAAGAGAAAAATAGTAAAATAGAAAATAAAGAAAAAAGAAATGAAAAGAAAGGAAAAAGAAAAGAAAAGAAAAGAAAGGAAAAATAAAAGAAAAGAAAAGAAAAGAAAGGAAAAAAAAGAAGAGAAAAGAAAAGAAAAAAAAGAAAAGAAAAAGAAAAGAAAAGAGAAGGAAAAGAAAAGAAATGAAAAGAAAGAAAAGGAAGAGTGGAAGAAAGGAAAGATCGCAACAACGAAGAAATTTTATGGCCTGAACTACGTTTAACTTGATCCCGAAAAGGTACGTAGGCAGCCTCTCTCTGAGGTTCAGTCACACCAGAATAAAAATCCAAAAGTCCCCAAGAAAGAAACTGGGGCAGAAGTTGTGGTTGTTGGGAAAATCTGATTCCGAAAGTTGTAATGCTGAACCCATGTTGAAATTGTTTTTGAGCCTTTGATACCCTTCTTTCTAACCCCATCCAAAATCCTGCATTACGGTCCAAATAAAGACCTTCCGATGAGTCTTCAAGATATGCTGAGTCAAGCGAGCAGAGATGAACCGTATCAGGGGCAACACTCTGGTCCGAATGAAGGAAATAAAAAATGAGAGAGTCTTATTGGTGAAAACCTTCACGGGCACCATAAGGCGACGGTGAGTTGAGAGAAAAACCAAAATGAGAGAGGCTTGATGGTGAAAACCCTACGAACACCACAAGTCGACTAAGGTTGGTGAATCAGATCAGGCAAGCGGAGCATTGAAGCCCAGTTTCACGGTGAAAGGTACAACAGGAGCTGAACATCAGATTTGCTAACCAGAGTAGGTTGCGGGTGCATGTCAAGGTTGCTAGAGTCGGTATCCACATCTAATGGTTTGTTACTCTGTAGGTTTCTTGATAGGAATCGTCTCTTCACGTTATCCTTTACTCTATTCCTCCCACCTTGTTGTACTCCCTCTTCCTGGGTCGATTGTTCAAAACAATAAAACAAGTGAGAAATGACTTCAAAATCTGCCACCAAGCTTCCCGATTAAACAAAATGGGATCTGGTGAACACATTAAGGCGTCAAGTCAGGAGAAAATAGCAGGCACAGTGAGTTGGGCACAATCAACATGCTTTGGGATCCGTGTGAAAAACAAGGGCATGGTACATATCAATTCAGGAGCAATGCAACAGATGGAGGATGTTTGGTGAACAGATCAGAGATATCTTCTGTGTTAAGGGTAATAAATAAAGTGGTTAGCACAGTCGCCGAGCGGGAATCAGTCATCATGGTGAGTGAAGGAACGGTAAAATCAAGGCCGAAACTAGTGGTTAAATTGAGGAAGATAATCATATACAAGAAGTGGGGACAATAGACATGTTGTGGGATTCATATGACACATGAGGATTGGGGAGATGAGAGTTCATGCAATGCAACAAATGGCAGATATCGGGCCGCCCTCAAAGTTCAAGGCCACAAACCAACCACCACATTTTAAACTCACAGGTTTTTTTTGTTTGAAATAGGAACAAAGCAGTGCAAGAAAGTTGGAAGAAAAGAGAAGAAAAGAAAGAAAAGAAAAGGGAAGAAGAGGAGAGCCGACAAAAGGGAAGTTTCTCAAATCTTTGCCTGTCTTGCTAGTGTGCACAAAATTTTGCCATTGCTTTTCACATTGTCTCCTCCTAGGATTAAATGGCCTAGTCTGATGGATTTTTCTCCAAATCAAAATCTTAGTCCGATGAACTTTCTCCTAGGATCTAAATCTTAGTCTGATGAATCTTTCTCCTGAGATAGTAAACCTAGTCTGATGAATCTTTTCCTAGGATCTAAATCGTAGTCTAATAAAAATTTCTCCTAAGATAACCAAAAGTGGACCTAGTCTGATGACTCTTCTCCGATGATCTAAATCTTAGTCTGACGAATATTTCTCCTAAGATAACAAAGATAGAAAACCTAGTCTGATGAATCTTCTCCTAGGATCAAAATCTTAGTCTGATGAAACTTTCTCCTAAGATAACAAGATAACAAAAACCTAGTCCAATGAATTTTCTCCTAGGGTATGCATCTTAGTCTGATGAATAGTCCGATGAATTTTCTCCTAGGGTATGCATCTTAGTCTGATGAATATTTCTCCTAAGATAATAGAAAACCTAGTCTGATGAATTTTCTCCTAGGATAAAAATCTTAGTCAAATAGTTTTACTCGCAGGGGACATACATGACAATCAATTCTTTAGTTTTGCTCTCACCATCGTATCAATAGTTTAGGTAACAACTCACAAGTCTGCCCAGCCACCAAACTAGGGCAGAAAATTTTCTTTGTTTGTTTATTTTGTTGCAGTCAGGAGCCCCCTGGAGAACAAGGGAATACTTTTCAAGTTCAGCAATCAGGAGCCCACCTGGAGAACAAGGGAATACTTTTCAGGTTTCAGTAGTCAGGCGCCCACCTGGAGAACAAGGGAAGTACAATTCAAATTTTAGCTTTTAATTTTTGATATTGGATAACATGATGTGCCCAGTCACCAAACTGGGGCAGAAAAGTTTCTTTGTTTGTCTATTTTGTTGCAGTCAGGAGCCCACCTGGAGAACAAGGGAATACTTTTCAAGCGTTGCAGTCAGGAGCCCACCTGAAAAAGAAGGGAATACTTTTCAAGCGTCAGCAGTCAGGAGCCCGCCTGAAGAATAGAGGCACATATTTCAAACTTCAGCAGTCAAGCATCACTCGGAGGAATGGCAAAACATCGCCAATCACAATTCAAGGCATCAACGCAAGAATTCCAGTGGAAGAATACAAGTTCAAGGCAACACAAGAGCAAGTTTAAAGATATAGATAGGACCCTTTTGTAATTCATAGATTGTAGCTTAGGCTAGCTTCTTTTTATTTTAACACGGTGTAATAAGGGAGGTCAGCAGGCAGTAGCAATAGCAATTGCACTGAAATCACAGCTCCTGGTAGTCCCAGCTACCGGACATTCCCGAACTACACTGACCTGATTCTTTTTTAGCCAAGGATATGTAGGCAACCTTTGAAGCAGGGTGCGGTCAACTCTTTCAAAAATGCTTCACACGGAATATTCAAAAGAGCAAAAATCGCTCATTTCTGCTCACTTATCTTTGCACGAAAACTCTTCGTGTTTCCGGATAAAGAAGGGCAGCTGTGAGCACGTGATTTTTGCCCTATGTGAAAAGTATTCCCAAAAAATTCAAACAAATGATTTCTTTCATTATTTTGCAATTTTGTGAATTTTTGTGTTATTTTCTGTTAATTGTTTGCATTTTATTTGTGCATTTTAATCAGTGAAAAAATATAAAAATAATTGGCATTTTCTTTTAGAATTCAATTTCACATTTTAGGATTAATTAGTAGTTGAGTTACTTTTAGGAAAAGGAAAATAACAAAAATGGTCCTTTTTGCATTTTTAGTTTTAATTTGTTTTAGTTTGCATTTAAATAGGGAATTTGTGTAATTGGAAATTTGAAAGTATAATTTTAGAGTCAATTTGAGTTTTGGTTTTTAATTTAGCATTTAACAATATCAGAAAATAAAATACAAAATAAATAAATAAAATACAAAAAGAAAAGAAGAAAACAAATAAAAAAAATTAAAAGGAAAAACTTGGTCTTAATAAATGCCCAGTTTGGGCCAAACATGCTCCAGCCCAAAGCCAATCCCTCCCCTAAACCGTATTCAACCCAGCCCAAACCTTTAGCCAACCCGGTCCAGACCCCTCCACACATAAAATGACGTCGTTTCAGAGATAATCAATCCTGACTGTCTAGGTTGTTTGATCTAACGGTCAGGGATTGATAAAATTTGATATAATATTGTCCAAACACCTACCCCTCTCTCCTTTCCGCCTCTCATTCACCATAACACACAACCCTAATCCCCTCCGTCCCTTTCGCCGGCTCCACCCTAATGCCGCCGCCGAAAATCGCCTCACGGCGGCGACCGACATCCAATGGCCCTCAAATTTATACCATATATTTCGCATAACCTCCTCTTTCCAATGCCCTACATATGATTCCTCGAATGTTGACCCAGCCCCTCGAATATCCAAAACAGTGGCGCCGCCTCCACCACCCACGGCGGCGCTACCACCAAAATGACCCCAGTTTTACACCATGAACTCTCCTGGTCTCCCTATCTCCAAATCCCAAGTTAGAACCACTCAAATCCAAGCGGCATTCCGCAAATTTCAAATCTAGGGTTCGAAGGCTTCAACCCTTTCTAAGAATTTCAAGCATCTCTCTGGGTTTGTAATTCATGTTATATGTTTGTTTTGTAAAAAATAAACATATAACACTAATTGGAAATCAAATTCGAGATTAGTCGAGTCGAAGGCCAAATCAGTAAGACCTTTTCCCTTTATTTGATTATCTTTTCTGCCTGTTCTACTTATGTTGTGATAATTGTCAATCAGTAAAGTTTTGTTCTCCTTGTTCTTTGTTTTTATTATTAGCTGTAGATTTTCGTAAGTATTAGTTCCTGATTCTGTTTGTTCTTACTCATCTTAGAGTTTCATTCCTTGTAAGGTCGATTTAGGGTTAGATTGGTTTGACTATAATTTGATTCTCATATTGATTTTGCTTTTAATATAGATGGTATTTTGTTTGTTTTTTGACTACTGATAGCTAATAGTAGTTTGTAATTCAAATAGCTAGTTAGGTGTTGAGATTTGTTATAGACTTTGTTTGGGTTGATTAATTGTCTTGGAATAATTAGTTTAACTATAGTTAGTTAGATAGGTTGTTTGGTTAGTTAACAGGGCAGGGGTTGGGTTAATAATTTCAGGACCAAGGTAAGGGCAATAAGGGTAGTTTACTTAGGGAATAGGATAGCAACTGAATTTGGAAGCTCTAGAACACTCTAGAATAGGGTCCAATTTGGAATTTCAAGAAATGTAGTAGGATAACTTGGAAAAGAAGTCAGTTCTTTAGGGACTTTTAAGAAACAATGCAAGTTAAGGAGGGACTAAAAGCTAAAACTAAAATAAGAAGGCTGCCCTCACCTTTGCCTATAAAAGGCATGACCAAATGCCTGGTTTCACAAGTTTGGAACCCCAAAATTTCCCCCAAAAACCTCTCCCACAGATTTGAGCCTCTAAATTTGAATTTCAAACCAAAAGAAAAATAATCTGAGATCTGATAGTCGAAGCTCTCTCCTAGATCTTAGCTTTCTAAAATACCCACAAAAACAAAACAAAATCCAGTAGAAAATCTCCAAAAAATACATAGAAGTTGTAGAAAATCAACAACAACACTGTTACATTAGATTTGTAGGTGAAATTTGAGTGCTAGGGACTGATCTTCATTTCTTCTGGTTGCTTAAACTATTTTGTAGTCTACTGATTTTGCTCTTGGATGTATTCGAGTTCAATTGAGTCTATTTTTGGTTAATTGTTGTTGTTGGTGGTGTTATTCATCAAGTGTGTTAGTTTGCTGGGTCATTGCTGGGTTATATTGGTGTTGTTTTGGTTTTGAAATCTTCCTGGACTGCTGACTCTGCTATTCTTAGTGATTTGCTGCTACTTACCTCTTGTGCTTCTTGTTCTATTTCAAATTCAGGCACACATTTGAATCTTTGCTGTAATTCCGAGCTTGAAAAATGAAATAAAACTGCCAGTTTGCTTGATCCTGAAATATGTCTGCTAGATTGTTATACACTAGTAGCTAAACGGATATTGGATGTAATTGTTTAGCGTAGTTAAGTGTTGAGTTGTATGTGTATAAACTTTGGATTGTTTTTGGTAGCTTATGGACTGCAGGATTGATAAATGAATTTGTATTAATTTGAATTGCCTAAGACTGTTAGAAGTTGGGACTGCTGAATTATCATAGTTATACGAATATTCTACTAGTGGTGATAGCCCGCAGTTTGGTTGATCATTTTTTTGATACGTCGGGACAATTGAATTTGGAATATGATATTGGCTCAGCCATGTTAACTCAGTCCTATTTGCAATCATCAGAGTGTATAGGCTTGCTTAAACTTGGAAATAGCATACTCACAACTACATAGACTCACGTACACTTGACTGCTCTAAAGTGATTAGTTCATTTCAACGATTCGTTTATAGTTCCAGCCTGAAAAATAAATTTCATAATATGTGGTGGTTGCACTTAGTGGAACGTTGAATTCCATACTGATTACGTAGATTGTAAGGTGCATGAGTTGAATATATATGAAATTGGGTTAAAGTTGACATGCATGGATTTGACTGTTAAGGTCAGCTCAATTAATATTTATCACCCATTTGTTGATTTGGTTCTGGATTAAACTGGACAGCTCGCCGGTGGGAAATCTTGGGCCTGATTGTCATCTGCAAGCCCACATTTGGGCACCATTCCTTTGCGCAATCAAGATTGAATCTGTTGAGGGCCAATTTAAAGGGCCCAAAACCTTGAATATCTTAGTAGGGATACTTTGACAGGCTAATCAAATTAGGACTATTTTCCTTTATTATTAGAGACAAATAAAAATAGAAAATCATAGTTGCTATAGGATTGCCTTTTAATTAATAAAAAGAGATGAGCCTCGCTAAACAAAACACATAATTGCGGGGCCCTCTTTAAATGGCTATATTAAATACTTAGAATCTGGGACGGGCCGTTTAGCGAATTACACGGCCTTCCCTAAAGATAATAACACGCTAGCCAGTTTAGGCGCGCTTTTAATAACATTACCTTCCTAAATACGGTTGCACATGTGACCCAAATCCAAATCTCAACGAAGTCGAAATGTGTCAAAAACCGCGGGTGCATATATGTGACGTGTTTCGAGATGCGTTTTCACGACGTTGCAATTCTCTTAAAATAATAATAATAAAGCGGTTCAAAGTTAAATGCACATAGGTTAAAACATGTACTGAAATCAAATAAATAAGCCAAATATGACAGTTGAGCGACCATCCTAGAACCACGAAACCCGGGAATGCCTAACACCTTCTCCCGGGTTAACAGAATTCCTTACTCGGATTTCTAGATCGCGGACTGTTAAACAGAGTCAATAATTTCCTCGATTCGGGATTCAACCGATGACATGGGACACCATAAATCTCCCAAGTGGTGACTCTGATTTTTAATAAACAAATCCCGTTTCGATTGTCCTTTAAGTGAAAAAACTCCTTTACGCCCTTGCGGGTGTAGCGAAAAAGGAGGTGTGACAAACCGGATTTCGCCGAAATACTAACTCGCCAATTCGATCCTAATTCTACACCGGATCTCCAAAATAAATTCCGATCACGCTCCCAAGTCACAAATCATCCCCTGAAGCTAACTGAATCACCGAAAATCACATCTGATCCCTCTAACTCAATAGTCAACATTCGGTTGACTTTTTCCAACTTAAGCTTTCCTTAAAGAGACTAAGTGTCTCATTTCTTATCAAAAATCAATCCAAATCAACTCTAACAAACCACATGCCGATAACGAAACATGAAGAAGCATGAAATGGGGGAAACTGAGCAATAACACATGAGATGACGGGTCAGGTCGTCACATCCTCCCCAACTTAATCAAACGCTCGTCCTCGAGTGTGCCCAGAGTTGTACTAGAAACAACCCAAAAGCTGAATGACCTAACCAAGCATATACCCGGGGTGATCCCTCGTCACCATATCTCGCATAGGTCCTATAACACAATATAGCTGAAGATTCACGGTCCATCTAAACCATAAACCGTAGGACCGCAATGCACTTTCCGAAGTCATACTCAAACTCAGAATCTCACGTCAATATTCAGAATAAACCTTAACTAGTTGTAATAAAGCATACCTGCAACCTCAGGTGGAACTATATGATATACCACATAATCCAAACACTTGAAATGATAGACTCTATTCACGGTAGTTGCCCACAATACCCAAATACCGATAGAAAACCTCTTATTTAGCTAAAGTATTATTCCATCGTTTTCATATACTGCCAACGATAAATAAAACATGCGATAAACTGTAACCATTCCTCGGGTCACCCATACATGAAGCCACTTCCTTGTTGACTAATACCACAACAGATTTCTGGGCCAAACCTCGATGTAAGCCCTCTAACAAGCTGAAATCACATCTGTTCGCATTCATTAATGACTCCAACGATCACCTCGAATTCAACACACCACCCTGGTGATACGACACCTCAATACAGGCCTAAGCCACAACTTGCATAATGCACGCACCATTAAGGAACAGTCTGAACATACTCAAATCAGGACAAATGACTCAAACGGAAGAGATGTACCTCAAGCTCATCAGTACCATCACAATACAAGGCTGAGACCCCGTCTCACATCATAGAAATAGAACACCTGAAGCTACCCCAAAAGGTCATAACTCCACGCAGCCTTGCTACAATGTATATCATATCCAAACATTGTTACACACAAAGCACCTCAAGTCGCTATGCTCAAAATTAAAAACCACGCATAATTTTTGATGTCTGAAACCAAAGCAATTCTTTACACATACGGTGGAACAAATAACATATGACACGCAACCTGATAGATCATAACCAATACTCTATTTATCGAGTAACACTCAATTACTCTTCCCGCTCGACTTTCTCTATGAATACTCAATAGAACCGCACCACATGTTCCCACATCCAACTAATCATAACGTCTCACAGCAAAGAAAAAGCAACTCGTAGATCTCCCCAAATCACTAACAAGTTCAAGAACGATCGAATCAACCTATCCCTCAACAATACAACTCGGGGCCAACCAAACCAACTCAAGCTACACATGTATCCAATCAGCTTACCAACGAACTCATTAGCAAGAAGCCTGAAGCTGCTCCTTCCACTACTTTAACTCCTGCCGGAGCTGTACGATACAGTGCCCGGCACCAAATAAATACTGAAGTCCACAGTCTCACCTGGCGACATGCCCGGCCATAAGAAATGCATACGAAAAAGAGTACCTCAATACTGGAACTGAATCAATGGTAGAAACCTCTGCACTGATACCCGCCACAGAGGCCCAATTAAGGAAAGCAATCCTTCCCAGCCGTTCGCTGGTCTTTGGAATACAAACCACCCTGCTAGAACATAATCCGATGCACCTCGCCACGCAACTTGTGGCATTTTCCAACATAGCCCATAGCACAATAGTCTAGAATAACCCAACACTAAGACAACCAGTCTACACCCTAATATCATATCCAAAATCCAATATACCAAGCAAAGAAAGATCCTGTCGGGCCTCCAAATCCCAATAGCCGCTAACGATACCAATACACACGATCCATAACCACTACATAGTCTGTACCTGAGACTCCCAGTCTCCAACTCCATGTAGCACACGAATCACTGTACTAAATCCCCAAATTCCGCAGTATGAATACATATCACATCTTGAGTACCCAATCATTCCACGAAAGATATTTTAAAGTTCCCCTGTGCCATCAAACAACTCAGATATCAGCAGTCGATCTAGCAAGAAAGTGCTGCAATACTAACGAAGTATCATTTCCTTGATTACCTGAGGCTACCTGTAGCCTAAGAATTTTATGAACTTCTTTTCAGAACTGAACTGTAATTCATCTAGCCAAGACCTTCCGTCAATCCCATCTAGAAGAAGAATCATTACACATTCTCTGCTTCGCATACCCATAGAAAATATATCCATCTCCAAACCACGGTAAAACCCAACAAGAACTCTCTCCCAATTCCATTCGCACAAGCTAATCTGCCAGGACTGAATCCTCTTATCCAAATAAAGCTAAGCAAGCTGTCGGAACTCAAGAGCTTTGTTGCACGATACTTATAAAATCTCATTACCTAGAACACATATGAAGAATCAACCATATTCTTACCATACTAATTCGGTCTACTATCAAGCAGTTCCATCTATCTAATTTCCCTTATGATTCATCATCAACTTGATATCTCTCCCTCGTTGTAGCATCACAATGCCTCAATCCAAGCTTACCACACGAGATTCGAACATAAGACCATACTGTCTAAGACCCATAGGCCACTGAATACTCTCTCAACCGTGCCCAGAAATACCACATTCCAGAATACTTTACTCTAAAGAACTTCCTGCGAATTTGAATTCGTTACCTTGAATTTCCAGGTACCGATACATAGGATCCCATAATCGACATAAAATACCATAAGCCTTGACCTTTCCCAATAAAAACACAATCTCTCGCCACATACACAACCTTAAGACACCTGATTATCTCATGTAAATCTTGAACACATTAAAACCATTCTCGAGAGTCATTCACTCTTATTCAAACTGCAAATTACCTGACTTAACGAACAGAAACACTCGTGCCTTATTAGAACTCTGACACCGTAGGATATGATCTCATTCTAATACAAACAAACATCTTCCTTCTCTATACACTAAGCATTCTTTATCAACAACAGCTCAAGACATACTATTATTTCCTCACATCTACGAAGCACCATATAACCTTTATCAAAATATTGCTTCACTCGTGCCATCCTCGGCTCATTTTCTGCAACCAGGACTGATCCGCCAGCATACCTCAAAACGCAACCTACATAGCACATAACCGTGCGATCAGCTAATCAATAGCAACCTCCCCAACTTGGCTCGAAGCCATATATTGGGACACACTCAATAACCCATAATTCTTCTACTCTAATGATGCCACAATACCATAGTGATATTAAACTCAAATCATTTACAAGTTTGTGAAAAGACAGATCATCTAGTACTGTAATCCTCTACACTTCTCGCATCCATCTCTACACCAGTTGAGTCCACTCTCTTAAGCGACCCGAATTTTCAAATTTCAACACGTACCCTTCAATTACACATGAGATCTTCTAACATACACATAAGGATCATACCACTTAAGAACACTCCACAGGAGATATCCCACCTACTTCTCCTCAATTTAGTATTTCAGCATGCCTTCCACCGTCACATACGTTACACAGTCATTTAGTCTTCCTGGGTCTGAAATCATACTGCCACATGTAATGCACTTCACTTTCCAACTAGGAGATACAAAAATATCCTTCACGCGCCCATATTCGGGCTACACATCGAATCAAAATAGAAATCAAATCACTTAACGGTTCATCTATTATCCAGCAGACTCCTTCATCACTACCAAGTTATTTAAATATACCTCACAGCACTAGCATACTCACCACATGGATATCCAACCGCCATTTCGGCCAACAAGGGAAGTACCGACACAAAAGTTCAAAACATTTGCTCACACAATCAGCACCTCGGTGCTCAAGCCATAGGCAAGGATCCGGCCTCAAGTCCTCCAGATTGGCCTGATATACTCACAATGATTACCTCTCGCCCCTCGATCGGGGAATCACAAGCCATCAAGGAACATATAATACTGAGCGCTCATGTGCGCCTACAGACGTGTAGAATGAATTTCAAGAGTTATATTCCAAGCTGAATCAAGCACGCACGATAAGAATTCCAAGAATGGGAAGTTTTCCTAAAGGTTCTGCAGCCTCTCGAGGATAAATACAGACGTCTCTGTATCTATCCGCGAGACTCTACTAAACCTGCTCATGACTCGTGAGACCAAGTAACCTAGGCACTGATACCAACTTGTCACGACCCAATTTCCAAACCCGATCGTGATGGCGCCTCTCGTGAAGACAAGGCCAGCCAACTAACCCAAATCGTCTCTTTAACAATTATTAAACATAATGAATTGGAAATATAACTTAATGGCATTAAGACTGTTAATTACAATCTAACACAACCCGACCGGCGTGTCACAAGTCACGAGCATCTAAAGAAACCTGAACACAACTACAGGGCCAATAATATATATGCAAAATAAAATCCAGAGTTCAAAAGATGAGGTCCGATGCCGCGAACGCTGGTGGTCACCTTGCTCAGCTACAATAGTGATACCTTCCATCCGCTAATAACTCGCTACCGGGTGAACAATACCTGCAACTGCACGCGAGGTGTAGGGAGTAAAGTGAGTACTCCAACTCAGTGAGTAATAAGATTAAATAATAACCGAGCGGCAAGAAATCACATAAGAGCACTCCATCATGCTATATGGACGGTACAACCATTTGAGAAAGACAGTAAAACTGGGAAAATCCTTTAGAAAATATCTTGCTCAGTTAAAAACCTCTTTGAAAATATCCTTTTCCGACAATTAAGCAAATAAATGCAAAACAGACATTGCAAGTCAGCACATAAGTCAGCCCTTCGGGCACAACACTCCTCTAACAAATAACAACAGGGTATCTGGTCAACAGTGCATGAAGTAGCATGGATGCCAATGAAATGCGAGTGCTGAATGTCATGACACGTAGTACAAATAGGAACCAATGCATGAATGCAATGCAATGCATATGACCGCTGCGGCGCACAGCCCGATCCATTTGGGTACCCGCGCTCACTGTGGAGGTTCACACTCCGGAGGGGCTCCTATAGCCCAAGCGCAATATCAATATCACACTGCTGCGGTGCACAAGCCGATCCATCCTCAGTCCGAAAATGCACATATAACACTGCTGCGATGCGCAGCCCGATCCATGCTCAGTCCAGAAATGCACACAAGCCACTAGGGCAATATTCAAATAACAATTCTCAGTTCTGAACGTTAAAAATATGTATTTTAAGTTTTAAAACCTTAAAAGTATGACTGGACATTTCAAAACAGTGTTTAATTCAGGACTGAAATCATTTAACTTGCTAAGTATCATGGAAACAGTGATAATAATCCCTAAAGGATTCAAGTAATCGGCACAAAGCCCAAAACACGACAATCAGTCCAAATTATTATGGTAACAAGTAGTTCAGTCAAATACGCGGTAAAAATCAACAACGGGGATGGACCAATTCGCAATCCCCAATGGTACTCTACCCCACGCTCATATCCGACGTGCAATTCACCTCAATACTGCACTATGATATGCAAATCCGGGGTTTCAAACCCTCAGGATATCATTTACAAGAATTACTCACCTCGAACCAGTGAAATCTCTAGATCACGATGCCTTTGCCCCTCAAATTGGTCTCCACGCGCGTCAAATCTAACCAAAATCAGAGCGAATACATTACAATATGCCAAGGGAACAATACCCAATCGAAAACAACCGAGAAATAGCAGAAATCTAGAAACTAGCAAAACCCGAGCCCCGGGCTTGCTTCTCAAAAATTACAAAACTCACATTACCGGATTCCTCGTCTCGCCACGAGTCCATACATACCAAGAACTCCCAAATCCGAGCTCAAATGACCTATCAAATCCCAATTTGAAGTATCAAAAACTCAAGTCCTAGCTTTACCCCTTTTTAATGAATTTCAACCAATTTCCATGTTAAATCAATCATAATCTCGTATATTTAAGCCAAGGAACTTACCTCTAATCATTCCTCCTTGAATCCCTCTTCAAAATCGTCTCAAAGCTCTCAAAGCTCACTCAAAGATGGTGGAAAATACATAACTCTCGCGGATGAAATGTTTCAATAAAACCCTTTTATGATCAGCCCAGATTTCGCTTCTGCGGAGAAAATGTCGCTTCTGCGACTTCCGCATCTGCGGTCCACATCCTCTTCTGCGAACCTTCACTTAAGGTCCCCTACCGCTTCTGCGTTCCACATTTTGCATCAGCGGGACCGCCTATGCGGCCCTCCTTCTGCTTCTGTGGAAAATCAAGAGAGTGCTAAAACCGCTCATGCGGTATAACTTCCGTTTATGCGGTATAACTTCCGCTTATGCGGACCCGCTTATGCAGATAGCTTTTCGCTTCTGCGGAAATTTCTCAACCTCAACCTTTTCGCACCTATGATACCTGGCTTCGCTTCCACATAACCGCATCTGCGGTTTCCTTTCCGCAGATGCAGAAACACCTGCTGCAACCAAAAACTTGCAATTCCAACTTCAAATTTCCTTCTGATAGCCACCCGAAATCACCCCGAGGCCCCAGGGACCTCAACCAAAAGCACCAAAACCTCCTAAAACATTATTCAAACTTGTTTAAATCCTCAAAACACATCAAACAACACTAAAATCATCAATCGGATTTCGCCAAAATACTAACTCGCCAATTCGAGCCTAATTCTACGCCGGACCTCCAAAATAAATTCCGATCACGCTCCTAAGTCACAAATCATCCCCCGAAGCTAACCGAATCACCGAAAATCAAATCCGAGCCCTCTAACTCAATAATAGACATTTGGTTGACTTTTTCCAACTTAAGCTTTCCTTAAAGAGACTAAGTGTCTCATTTCTTATCAACACCAATCCAAATCAACTCTAACACACCACATGCCGATAACAAAACATGAAGAAGCATGAAATGGGGGAAACTAAGCAATAATACATGAGACGATGGGTCGGATCGTCACATCACCAAAGTGTGTGCCAGAACCTGGTGTCACAAGTTACGGGCAACTAGTAGAATGTACACCCAAAAGAATATCACACTATCCTACTGTCTGAATCAGGGTAGACAGAAAAAATAAAAGTATAAAGGAAAGACTTCTTCGGCTGCGAGTCGACATGGAAGAAAAGCAGCTCACCGTAGAAGTCCCAAGTCCACTCACGGGTGTGCACCAAAATGATAACCAGATCCACCTACCTCAGATCCTGTAAAATTAAGTACAAAAGTGTAGCATGAGTACATAAAGAATATGTACCCAGTAAGTATCTCGTCTAATCTCGAAGAAGTAGAGACGAAAGGTCGACTCGATACTTACTAAGGTCATGAAAAATGAGGGGAATTTATAATAAGCAGAAATAACTCAAATCGTAAGGATTAGTAAGTATAAAACAACAATTCTTACTTAAGATTCTCAGCATGAGCGTCCATTTATATATTTAAACGGTTATGAAGTTTAACCCACAATATAATGCCAAATAAATCGTGCGAAGATAATCACCGAGGAATGTACGGCCCGATCCAACATAAAAGTAAATTGTGCACTACCGAGGGTCGAACGGCTCGAACCATATATGCATCTATTATCCCACTCGCGAATTACCCGTGCGACGCAGTCAAATAGAAATAACTCATTGACAAGCAACAACAACAATCAATATATACATGAGGAGTAACCATATATATAAATGCCAATCATTCTCTCTTAAAGGAACAACAGGATAAGGGTCATTCTCTAGTCTCATTCTTCTTAATCAAAGAGTTCATACGAATCCAAGTTAATCAAACTGTAATAAAATATCACGTAAAGCATGCTTATGGGTCCTAAACTACCCGGACTTAGCATAATAGTTGCTACGCACGGACTCTTGTCACCTAGTGCGTACGTAGCCCCCCGAATACAATGACAATTAATTCAATTATTATGCCTATGGGGACATTTCCCTCTTACAAGGTTAGAAAGGAGACTCACCTCTATCCAAAGCGCACTTCCAATATCAAGAACAAGCCCAAGTCCTCAAATTCGGAATCGAACGATCTCAATCTAGTTAAACGAAGTAAGAAATAATTAATATAAGCTAACAAGATCGATTTCTAGCTATTTAAGCCATTTCCTAACTATTTAAATGAGTTTCCTAAATTCCAACCCGGGGCCCACGTGCCCGGATTCCGAAATTTGTCGAAGGAAATCGTTCTCTACTACCTAAGGATCAATAATATATGATTTCTAGTTAATTTCGTGGTTAAATCTTAGTTTTATTAAAACCCTAGATCTAGCTCTAACCCCTTTGATTTTACCTAATTTTTGGTGTTTAATCTACCTAATATACATGTATTTAAACTAAGGATGAATGGAAATAACTTTCCTCACAATGCTATGTTGAAATCCCCTCTTTGGAAGCTCTCAAATCGCCCAAGTGTTGAGTAGAAATGAAATAAATGCTCTAAGTCCCGGTTTTAAAAACTATACCCAGCCCTCTGATGTCGTAATTGCAACACCAGGCTCGCAATTGCGACAATTCTTTCGCAAATACGAACTGCCCCCTTTCCTGCCTTGATCGCAAATGCGATGGAGGGGTCACAAATGTGGATACCCCTGGGTTCGCAAATGCGAAGAAAAGCTTGCAAATGCGGGCACCCCAGGGTTCGCAAATGCGAAGAAGAAGGTTGCAAATGCGACCACTACACAGCCGGTCCAAGTTCGCAATTGCGAGCTCGCAATTGCGATGACCATCTCGCAATTGTGAGACCTGCAGCAGGAGCAAAAATACCAGAAAAACTGGTGTGTTTTCCTACCTCCAACCATGCCTGAATCTCACCCGAGCCCTCGGGGCTCCACTCCGAACACTTACGCAAATCCTACAATAATGTGCAAACTTGCTCAAGCAATCAAATCGCCTAATTAACACCTAAAACCACAGATTTAACCCCAAAATGCATGAATTCCTCAAGAACACCCAAATTTCTATCTTTTCAATCGAATGTCTGAATCACGTCAAATCAATCTCGTTTCTCACCAAATTTCACAGACAAGACTAAAATATTATACTGAACTTGTACCGGGCTCCGGAACCAACATACGGGCCCGATATCAATGTGATCAAGCATTTTCCCTTTTTATTAAACTCTTAGGATTTCAATTTAACCATTTTCAATAAAAATTCATTACTCGGGTTAGGGACCTCGGAATTCGATTCCGGCCATACGCCCAGGTCCCATATTTTTCCACAGACCTCCCAGAACCGTCAAATCACCAGTTCGGGTCCATTTTTCCAAAAAGTTGACCGAAATCAAACTTGGTCTTTTAAGAGAATTTTAAAGAAACAATTAGATATATTTCACTCTAAACTTTTCCAACTCCCGAACCAACCATCCCCGAAAATCGTAAATTAGCTAAAGCAAGTACGAAAGATTTTATTTAGGGGAACGAGGTTCAAAAAGGCAAATGTTAGTCCTCGAACGGATATAGAAAAGTACCCGGACTGCTGAATAAGTAGGGATATCTGCTCCGCATGTCCTTCTCGGACACCCAGGTCGCCTCCTCGATTGGTTGGCCCCTCCTCTAGACTCTCATCATAGAAATCCTCTTGGACCTCAACTGGCGATCCTGCCTATCAATAATAGCAACTGGCTCCTCCTTATAGCCCAAACTTTCATCTAACTGAATGGTACTGAAGTCCAACATGTGGGATAGGTCGGCATGATACTTCCGAAGCATCGAAACATGAAAAACTGGATGAACTCTCGATAAACTAGGAGGTAAGGTGAGCTCATAGGCAACCTCCCCAACTCGTCTCAACACCTCAAAGGGGCCAATACACCTTGGGCTCAACTTGCCCTTCTTCCCGAACCTTATAATGCCTTTCATGGGCGAGACTTTCAAGAGAACCTTCTCGCCAACCATAAATGATACATCCCGCGCCTTTTGATCCTCGTAGCTCTTTTGTATGGACTGAGCTGTGCGAAGCCTCTCCTGAATCAACTTTACCTTATCCAAGGCATCTTGTACCAAATCTGTGCCAAGTAACTTAGCCTCACCAGGCTCAAACCACCCGATAGGAGAACGACAACGTCAACCATATAAAGCCTCGTAAGGGGCCATCTCTATTCTGGACTGGTAGTTGTTGTTGTACGCAAACTCCGCTAAGGGCAAGAATTGATCCCACCACCCTCCAAAGTCAATCACACATGCTCTAAGCATATCCTCCAAGATCTGAACTGTCCACTCCGACTGTCCATCGATCTGAGGATGGAATGTTGTGCTAAGCTCTGCACGAGTCCCCAACTCACTCTGAATCGCTCTCCAAAAATGGGAAGTGAATTGAGGGCCTCTATCTGATATGATGGAAACTGGCACACCATGCAATCGGATTATCTTCTGAATATAAATCTGAGCATACCTCTCCGCTGCATAAGTATTCGCCACTAGAATGAAATGGGCTGACTTGGTCAACCTATCCACAATGACCCATACTGAATCAACCTTCCACAAAGTCCGCAGCAACCCAACTACGAAGTCCATGGTGATGTGTTCCAACTTTCACGCTGGTATAGGCATCTGCTGAAGTAGGCCACCAGGTTTCTGATGTTCATACTTGACCTGCTGGCAATTCAAACACTTAGTCACATACTTTACTATGTCTTTCTTCATCCCTCGCCACCAGTAATGTTGCCTCAAATCAAGATATATCTTCGTAACTCCAGAGTGGATAGAATACCACGAACTGTGTGCCTCCTCTAGGATCCTCTTCCTCAGACCATCAACATTAGGAACATATAGACAACCCTGGAGTCGCAGAACGCCATCTTTTCCAATAGAAACCTCCTTGGCACCTCCCCGAAGTATCGTCTCTCTGAGAACTGCCAAATATGGATCATCGAACTGTCGGGCCTTAATCTGCCCCAATAACAAAGACTGAGCAACCACACATACTAGAACTTGGCTGGGCTCTGAAATGTCCAACCTCACAAGTCTGTTAGCCAAGGACTAAATGTCCATCCAAAGCTAGTCGACTTTCCTCTGCTGGAATGAAGGCCAAACTACCCATACTCTCCGCCTTTATGCTCAAGGCATCCGCGACAACATACGACTTGCCCGGATGATAAAGAATGGTGACATCATAATCCTTTAGTAGCTCGAGCCATCTGCACTACCTCAAATTGAGATCCCTCTGCTTGAACAAATGTTGTAAGCTACGGTGATCGATATAGACCTCACAAGGCACCCCATACAAATAGTGCCTCCATATCTTAAGAGCATGAATAATCGCTGCCAACTCCAGATCATGCACAGGGTAATTCTTCTCATGAATCCTTAGCTGACGCGAAGCATATGCAATAACTCGCCCCTCCTGTATCAACATACATGCCAGACCAACGCAAGTGTCACAATATATCGTATATATCCCCGCACCGGAAGGCAATACAAGAACCGGTACCATAGTCAAAGTCATCTTGAGCTTTTGAAAGCGCTCCTCACAATATTCGGACCAACGGAATGGAGCACCCTTCTGGGTTAATCTAGTCAAGGGTGATGCAATAGATGAAAAACCTACACAAATCACCGATAATAGCCTGCTAACCCCAGGAAACTCCTGATCTCGGTCACTGAAGTAGTACGTGGCCAACTCTAAACTGCCTTAATCTTCTTGGGATCCACCTTAATACCCTCTCCGGACATAATATGCCCCAAGAATTCCACTGACTCAAGCCAAAACTCACACTTGGAGAACTTAGCATATAACTTCTGCTCCCTCAAAGTCTGAAGCACTACTCTCAATTATTGCTCGTGCTCGCCCAGGCTACGTAAGTATATTAAGATGTCGTCAATGAAGACGATAACAAAGGAATCAATATAAGGCCTGGATGCCCTATTCATCAGATCCATAAATGCTGCTGGTGCATTGGTCAAGCCAAAGGACATCACTAGAAACTCATAAAGGCCATATCTAGTCCTGAATGCAGTCTTCGGAATATCCAAGTCCCGAATCTTCAGCTGATGATACCCTGACCCCAGTTTAATCTCAGAGAACACCCTAGCACCCTGCAATTGGTCGAACAAATCATCAATACGAGGCAACAGATACTTGTTCTTGATGGTGACTTTGTTCAACTGGCGGTAATCAATGCACATATGCATAGTCCCATCTTTTTTCTTTACAAATAACACTGGTGCACCCCAAGGCGATACACTGGGTCTAACAAACCCCTTCGCCAACAACTCTTCATGCTGCTCCTTTAACTTTTCAACTCCCTATGAGCCATACGATACAGTAGAATAGATATAGGATGAGTGCTTGGGGCTAAATCAATACATAAATCGATATCACGATCCGGAGGCATGCTGGGAAGATCAGAAGGAAGAACATCGGCGAACTCTCGGACTACTGGCACTGAATCAATCATCGGAGACTCTGTAGTGGTGTCTCGAACATAAGTTAAGTAAGCCAAACACCCTTTCCCGACCATGTGTTGAGCCTTCAGGAAGGAAATAACGTACTAGGCATATTGATCGGTGCAAACTCAATCCTAAGAAAGAGTGGGCACTAATTACTTTTACCCAATAGTTGTATCGAGGTCGATTTTTCAACAGAGAGCTTTAAATTGGAGTTGAGTATTTGCAAAGCCTAGAAGTGCGTTTTAGCTTCTATTTGATCTTCTATCATTTTTGGTTTTTCTTTTGTTTAACAGCTAAATTTATCAACTGCAGTTGTAAACTAAATTATGCTAAGTAATGATGCTAGTTGTATGCAATAAGAGAAAAGCACTAGGGTCGTAGAACTCACCTAGGTGACTAATTAACGGGTATAGAATTTTAATGCAAGGATGATAACTAAGGGGAATATGGATAACCGTTGCACTTTAGCACTCACTCTCACACCTCTCGGTAGAGAGAGTGATTTTGCCCAATTGACTC
>MU672025.1:57431-96874 GCA_026770625.1 Nicotiana glauca
CAAGGAAGCAATAATAAGCTCGGTCCGCTAAACGATCAAGCATTTGGTCCAAAAATGGTAGAGGGAAATGATCCTTCCTAGTGACCTTGTTGAACTTTCTATAATCCATGCACACCCTCCAACCTGTGACCGTACGGGTCGAAATCAATTCATTGTTTGCATTTGTGACAACCGTGATACCCCCCTTCTTTGGAACACATTGGACCGGGGAGGTCCATGAACTATCCGATATTGGGTAGACCACACCGGCATCCAACCACTTGATAATCTCCTTCTTGACTACCTCTTGCATAGCCTCATTTAGTCTTCTTTGGTGCTCAAGCAACAGCCTTGCATCTTCCTCCAAAATGATCTTATGCATGCAAAAGGCGGGGCTTATACCTCGAATATACGCTAACGTCCGTCCTATCGCCCGCTTGCGTTTTTTTAAAACCGCCAAAGTGGCGTCCACCTGCAAGTTAGTTATGCAAGACGAAAGAATAACAGGCAAGTGAAATTAGGACCCAAGTATTCATACTTGAGGTGAGGAGGAAGTGGTTTCAACTCCAACACCGGCGACTCCTCAATAGATGGCTTTGTTGGAGGGGTCTTGCAATTTTCAAGGTCCAATGATAACTTCCTAGGCTCATAAGAGTATGAGCCCGTACCATGCAAAGCATTTACACATTCAATTCTCCCGGCATCATCATTAGCCTGCATGTTTAAAAGCACTACTTCAAGTGGATCTTCAACATTGATCATTGCGCTTGTGTCATCCACTATCACCGCCGTGACAATGTCAACAAACGAGCAAACTTCGATACTATTTGGTTGCCTCATAGATTTGCACACATGGAACACTACCGTTTCATCACCAACTTGGAAGGTCAACTCTCCCACCTCGACATCAACCAAAGCCTTCCCTGTTGCTAGAAAAGGCCTTCCAAGAATAATTGGGACTTCAAAGTCCACCTCACAATCAAAAATCATGAAGTCGGCCGGCAAGATAAAATTATCAACTCGAACAAGAACATCATCGATGATACCCAAAGGCCGCTTTATAGACCTATCCGCCATTTGGAGCCTCATTGAAGTCGGGCGAGGTTGCCGAATTCCCAATGTTTTGAACACTGAATATGGCATTAAGTTGATGCTTGCCCCCAAGTCACAAAGGGCTTTTGCAAATTCGGCGCTTCCAATAGTGCATGGGATAGTGAATGCACCGAAGTCCTCAAGTTTAGGAGCCATGGAGTGTACAATTGCGCTCACTTGATGGGTCATTTTGATTGTCTCACACTCTATTGATCTCTTCTTTGTAACCAAATCTTTCATGAATTTCGCATACACTGGAATTTGCTCGAGTGCCTCCACCAAAGGAACATTGATAATCAAACTCTTCATCATCTCAATGAATTTCTTAAATTGGTTATCACTCTTTTGTTTGGCAAAACGTTGAGGGTAGGGCGTAGGAGGCCTAGGCAAAGGTGCCTTGGCTTTGAGCACTCCCGGCTCGGGTATATCTATCACATGTTCCCTAGACGGGTTCACATTCTCTCGAGTCTCTTCCTCAACCTCTTGAATGTCAATTCTTACTTCATTTCTTGCACTTGGTTCCACAACATCATCAACCCCCGTAGGCATATAATCATAGGCAACTCATCTTCCTCCACCATGGCTTGATTCTCTCTTGAGGCATGCACATCACTGCCTCGCCCACTCCGTGTGGTTGCCGCCATCACATGGTTGTTGTGCCCACCCTTAGGATTTACTACCGTGTCACTAGGTAGTGCACCCTTTGGGCTAGTATTTAAAGATTGTGAAATTTGTCCAAGTTGCACTTCCAAGTTGCGGATGAAGTGTTATGGGAAGCCAATTGCGCATCCGAGTCTTGAGTCTTCTTCATCATTTGTTCAAAAATAACCTCTATTCTCCCAAATTCATTGCCCGAAGAACTCGACCCTTGAGATTGACACGGTGGCGGCTTGTTTGGTTATTGAAACATCGAGGGTCTTTGAAAGCCTTGCCCCCGATTACCTTGACCACCATTGTTGTTCCACCCCCCTTGACCATTGTTGTTGTTCCAATTGTTGTTGTTGTTTCCACTCCAATTTCCACTATTGTTACCTTGATTCCCCCAATTGTTGTTTTGGTTATTCCCATTCCAATTTCCACCTCCTTGTTGATTATTCCAATTCCCTTGAGATCGCCATTGTTGGTTACCTTGGTTTCCTCTATTTCCTTGGTAGTTGTTGACATATTGACAATCCTCATTTTGCTCATCATAGCACTCATTTGAATAACCACTACCATCATCATAGTTGTCACAATTCCCTTGTTGTTGTTGCCCTCTTTGCCTTCTTTTCATCATATTTACTCCTTCCATAGCATTGACTTGGCGAGGGTTTTGAACTTGTTGCAATTGCGCCTTCGCTAATTGGTTCATTGTTGTTGTAAGTTCGGCAATGGCTTGGCCGTGGTCATGCAACTCTTTATGCAAATGTATAACATTAGGATCACCTTGAGGAACGTTTGCCCGACTTTGCCATGCCGAAGAAGTATCGGCCATTTCATCTAACATTTCACACGCTTCATTATACGGAAGCTTCATAAAATTTCCCCCTGCCAATCGGTTCACAATGCATTAGTTTGTTGTGTTGATGCCTCTATAGGACGTTTGTTGAATCATCACATCATTCATATCATTATTTGGGCACTCCTTGACCATAGTTCTAAACCTCTCTCATATTTCATGCAAAGGCTCCGTTGGTTCTTGCTTGAAGGCCAAAATCCCATCGTGGAACGCCGCCATATGACTTGGAGAAAAGAACATGGCAATGAACTTGTCCACCAATTCGTCCCATGTAGTGATTGAATGATTCGGTAACCTCTCCAACCAATCGAGACCTTTACCCAAAAAAGAGAACGGGAAAAGCCTCAATCTCAAAGAATCTTCAGACACATTGGTTTGTTTACTTCCCCAACAAGTATCTACGAACACCTTCAAGTGCTTGTATGCATTTTGATCGGAGTCTCCCGTAAAATACCCTCTTTGTTCGAGAAGTGTCAATATAACATTGGTGATTTGAAAATTCCCCGCCCGGATTTGGGGAGGAACTATGGCACTTGCATAACCTTGGTTAGGAGGGACCCTTGGAGCATCTTGGTGGAGGCGGAGGAGGGTCTGGAATTGCATCATTAGGATTTGCATTAGCATTTCTACCTCTCCGTGGTATTTGTGGTACCTAGTGTTCCTCTTGTTCAACATCATTAACCTCCTCCCCCGCGACCACGTTGTCAAAAGGGACATTCCCATTTAAAGCCATGTGTAACTGTTGGTTTGACACAAATAATGTTAGTAAAAATAAGGAAAGAGAAGCAAAATACAAAACTAGCTACACAAATAGTCAACACCGTAAGCTCCCCAGCAACCGCACCAAAAAGTGATCGGTGCAAACTCAATCCTAAGAAAGAGTGAGCGCTAATTACTTTTACCCAATAGTGGTATCGGGGTCGAATTTTCCACAGAGAGCTTCAAATTGGAGTTGAGTATTTGCTAAGCCTAGAAGTGCGTTTTAGCTTCTATTTGATCTTCTATCATCTTTGGGTTTTCTTTTGTTTAACAACTAAATTTATCAACTACAGTTATAAACTAAATTATGCTAAGTAATGATGCTAGTTGCATGCAATAAAAGAAAAGCACTAGGGTCGTAGCACTCACCTAGGTGACTAATTAACGTGTATTAAATTTTAATACAAGGATGATAAGTAAGGGGAATATGGATAACCGTTGCACTTTAGCACTCACTCTCACACCTCTCGATAGAGAGAGTGATTTTGCCCAATTGACTCTCTCGAGACCAATTGGGTAGGCTAATTTGCCCAAGCAACTTTAAAGTTCAAGTGGGGTAATTACTCTTTCAAGGTTTAACCCGTTACTTGGGACTACCATTCTCATGGGTCCATCCCAAATCCTTGTTAGGTTAATTGTGAGGTCATAGACTCTCTTTCTCAAGAAGAGTCAAGACCCACTAAGCTAGACTTAGTGTTTGCAACCACCAAATCTAAGTGAAAACATACAATCAACCCAAATACCAAACACCCAACATCATCCAAGCATTAAGCAAAAACACCCATTAATTACCCACACTAGGGTTGAGCNACTACAAGCTTAATCTACTTGAATCCACGTTAATTACAAGAGAAAAATTCCTAAAGTAGGCTAATACGAAGTGTCTCGTGCTCAGCTGCTAAAATAGATTACCCAAGTTGACCTAAAAAAGTAAAATGTTCTATTTATACTACACAGGAAAAACCGAACAAAAATACCCCTGAGGGTCTGGCGCAGACCGCATAGAAATGACATGCGGCCGCATAGGGCAAATGGTCTTCAGATCTGTGCTTTTGGACTTGGGCATACGGACCGCATAGAAATGCCACGCGGCCGCATAGGGTGAGTCATGCGGAGCCCGTGGAAAGGGTTCGCGGCCACACAGTAGAATTTGTCCCATTGCTGACTCTCTGAACTTTTACCCACGCGGACCGCACTGCTTTGGTGTGCGGCCGCATGGGACTTTGCCTTGAATTGCTGAGCCTCTGATCACTCATCAGTGCGGACCGCGTGGAAATGGATGCGGTCCGTGTGGATCTTCTTCACTTTTGATGGTTCTCTGAACTTTCCTGCACGGTCGCATGGAAAAGCAGTGCGGACCGCGCAAGTCAGGCTTGAACTTGGCAGCTTTTTGAACTTTCCTGCACGGCCGCACATCAAAACAGTACAGTCCGCGCAGGTCACCTATTTCCCACTTTCAATCATCTTTTGACGCTTGGCAGATTTCACTCCTTTTTTTAGCCGATTTGTGATATTTATCATCTAGTCGCTCAAACCTGCAATCAAGCGCAACATGTAAGCAATTCAGGACTAATCTAGAGAAATTTATGCACAAAGCTCAGGTAATAAGGGGTATAAAACATGTACAATTCATAGTTATCACATATCAACTGTGGAACCTTTCCACTCCAATCTCGGCAATCTTGGCATCGCTAGCGAAACAGTCTTGGCATGGCAATCAAGGATGGCGTGATATGGAGATAACCAATCCATGCCCACGATGACCTCAAAATCGATCATATCCAGCAACAGAAGATCTTCTCTAGTCTCAAAACCACATAAAATGACCACACATGACCAGTAGATCCGATCCATAACCACAGAATCACCCACAGGAGTTGACACATGAACGAGAACACCCAAAGACTTAGGAGAAATAACCAGGAAGCGAGCGAACAGAGATGATACATATGAATAAGTAGTCCCTGGATCAAATAATACCAAAGCATCCTTACCACCAACGAAAATAATACCTGTGATGACGACATCTGAGGCCAATGCATCTCGCCTGGCTGGAAGAGCATAGAACCTAGCTAGAGCGCCGGCTGGCTGGCCTCCACCTGACTGAGCAATAGCGGGCTTACCTCTCCCTGTCTGGCCTCCGCCTCTAGGACGAACCCTACCACCCTACCCTCCACCTCTAGGTGGCTGGGCAGTTGGTGCTGGAATCATGGGCTACTGAACCCGCTGTACTGCCTTACCCCAAAGCCCAGGGTAAGTCCTCTTCAGGTAACCCGGATCCATACTCGTAGCACGCTCTTGGCGCCATAGCTTGTTGCCCTAGAGTCTGAGTCTGCTGACCCAAATACCCACTGGAAGAACCCTGTATAGCTAGCGAATGATAGGAACTCTCTGGCACGCCGTTGAAGGGAGCACTAAAAGAATCTTGATACCCAGAATACCCACCGGAGGAACCCTGAGTAGCTAGTGGGCGGTAAGAACCCTCAGGTATCGCACTGAAATAAGGCCTCGTCGGGGCACCTCGGGGAGGGGGTGGTGGTTCTGAGTATGAGGGCCTGCTGGGCTGACCCCTCCTGAAGTGACCCCTACCCCTAGCTGTGGCACCTCTGAACTCTCCTGAAAATCTATCCCTCTTATCCTACTGCATCTGCTCTCTACCCTTCAAATGATTACCCTTAATCTTGCATGCAATCATAATCACTAGCTGATACCCTGTATCCATCTCTACCTCTCAGGCTATAACAGATCGGATAGTGGGGTGTAACCCTACAACAAACCTCCATACTCTCTCTGCCTCTATGGGGAGTATCATGAGTGCATGGCGAGACAACTCAGAGAACCTCGCCTCATAATCGGTCACTGACATCTGACCCTGCTCTAGATACTCAAACTGATACCGCAGATCTTCCCTCTTAGAGGGTGGAATGTACCGATCTAGGAATAGCTGTGTGAACTGACCCCAAGTGAGGGGAGGAGAACCTGCAGGCCTGCCAAGTGCATAAGACTGCCACCATCTACGGGCCCTACCCTCCAGCTGAAAAGTAGTAAAGTCAACTCCATACGACTCCAATATCCTCATGTTGTGCAGTATGTCCCTACACCTGTCAATGAAGCTCTGGGCATCCTCATGCCGCTCACCCCCGAAGACCGGAGGATGAAACCTGGTCCATCTGTCCAATAACTTCTGTGGATCACCATCCACAACTGGCCTGGGCTGGGGTGCCACTGCAGCAACTGGCTGAGCCCCATCTGTGGGTAGTGCACCCAGAGTCTGATATACTGCAGCTGCATGACCTAGAGCCTGAGCAGTAGGGTTCTGGGCTCCCCCTCCTGCCTATGAAGTAGCTGGTTCTGCTGGAAATAAACCAGCCTGAGTCATAGCGTCCATGAATCATAGCATGCGGCCCATGACCTCCTGAAATCCCGATGCTATCATGAAATCCGCCGGGGTAGGCTCAGCTGCGGGCACCTTGCCCTACTCCTCAATGATAGGATCCCCTACAGGATCCGTTGGTGGTGCTACTGGAATAGCTCTGGGAAGCCCTCGTTCCCTACCACGGGCTGATGCCCTCCCCCGGCCTCTACCTTGGCCTCTAGCAACGGGGGGAGCAGCTCCTCCCGGGTCCAGAACATCAGCGGTGCGAGTCCTCACCATCTGTGAGAGAGTAAAAGAGGGAAATATAGTACACTAACTACTGCACGATAGGAAATGAATAAAGAGTAGTCTCCCTAATACCTTATAGCGTCTCGAAGATAAATACAAATGTCTCCGTACCGATCTACAAGACTCTATTAGGTTTTCCCATAACTCGTGAGACCTACGTAAACCTAGTGCTCTGATACCATGTTGTCGTGACCCATTTCCACAATAGGTCATGAGGGCGCCTGACACCATTGTCAGGCAAGCCATCACAGAAACATTACTAAATTCTTATGTTGCTTTTAGTCAGAAATGAGTGAAATAGATACCTAATTTGGAATTAAGCCAGAAGAGTGAAAAACCATAAATAACGTAATTATACAACCCCCCCCCCCAACAAAAAAGTAAATATCTACCAAAGTGTGTGCCAGAACCTGGTGTCAAAAGCTATGGGCAGCTAATAGAATATACACCCAAAAGAATATCATACTATTCTACTGTCCGAATCAGGGTAGACAGAAAAAATAAAAGTACAAAGGAAAGACTTCTTCGGTTGCGGGTCGGCATGGAGGAAAAGCAGATCACCGTAGAAGTCCCAAGTCCGCTCACTGGTGCGCAATAGAATGATAATCAAATCTACCTGCCTCAAATCTTGTACAATTAAGTACAGAAGTGTAGCATGAGTACATAAACAAGATGTACCCAGTAAGTATCCCGTCTAATCTCGAAGAAGTAGAGATGAGAGGTCGACTTGATACTTACTAAGGTCATGAAAAATGAGGGGAATTTATAATAAGCAGAAATAACTCAAATCGTAAGGATTAGTAAGTATAAAACAACAATTCTTCCTTTAGATTCTCAGCATGAGCGTCCATTTATATATTTAAATGGTTATGAAGTTTAACCCACAATAGAATGCCAAATAAATCATGCGCAGATAATTACCAAAGAACGTACGGGCCGATCAAACATAAAAGTAAATTGTGCACTGCCGAGGGTCGAACGACTCGAACCATAGATGCATCTATTACCCCAATCGCGAATTACCCGTGCGGCGCGGTCAAATAGAAATAAGCACATTGACAAGCAACAACAACAATCAATATATACATGAGGAGTAACCATACATAGAAATGCCAATCATTCTCTCTTAAAGGACCAACAGTATAAGGGTCATTTTCTAGTCTCATTCTTCTTAATCAAAGAGTTCATACGAATCCAAGTTAATCAAACTGTACTAGAATATCACGTAAAGCATGCTTATGGGTCCTAAACTACCCGAACTAGCATAATAGTTGCTACGCACGGACTCTCGTCACCTAGTGCATATGTGGCCCCCGAATACAATGACAATTAATTCAATTATTATGCCTATGGGGACATTTCCCTCTTACAAGGTTAGAAAGGAGACTCACCTCGGTTCAAAGCGCACTTCAAATATCAAGAACAATCCCAAGTCCTCAAATTCGGAACCGAACGATCTCAAACTAGTTAAATGAAGAAAGAAGTAATTAATATAAGCTCATAAGATCGATTTCTAGCTATTCAAGCCATTTCCTAACTATTTACATGAGTTTCCTAAATTCCAACCCCGGGCCCACGTGCCCAAATTCTGAAATGTTTCAAAGGAAATCGTTCTTTATTACCTAAGTATCAATAATATATGATTTTTAGTTCATTTCATAACAAATTTCGTGGTTAAATCTTAGTTTTAATAAAACCCTAGGTCTAGCTCTAACCCCTTTGATTTTACCTAACTTTTGGTGTTTAATCTACCTAATATACATGTATTTAAACTAAGGATGTATTGAAATAACTTACCTCACAATGCTATGTTGAAATCCCCTCTTTGGAAGCTCTCAAATCGCCCAACTGTAGAGTTGAAATGAAATAAATGCTCTAAGTCCCGTTTTTGAAAACTATGCCCAGCCCTCTGATGTCGCAATTGCGACAATTCTTTCGCAAATACGAACTGCCCTCTTTCCCGCCCTGATCGCAAATGCGATGAAGGGGTTGCAAATGCGGATACCCTAGGGTTCGCAAATGCAAAGATAACAAATGCAAAGATAATCTCGCAAATGCGGACACCCCATGGTTTGCAAATTCGAAGAAGAAGGTCACAAATGCGACCACTGCCCAGCCGGTCCAAGTTCGCAAATGCGATGCCCCACTCTCATTTGTAAGTTCACAATTGCGATGACCATCTCGCAATTGTTAGACCTGTAGCAGGGGCAAAAATACCAGAAAAACTGGTGTGTTTTCCTACCTCCAAGCATGCCTGAATCTTACCCGAGCCCTCGGGGCTCCACTCCGTACACTCACACAAGTCTTACAACAATGTGCAAACTTGCTCAAGCAATCAAATCGCCTAATTAACACATAAAACCACAAGATTTAACCCAAAAATGCATGAATTCCTCAGGAACACCCAAATTCCTATCTTTTCAACCGAACGTTCGAATCACATCAAATCTATCCCGTTTCTCACCAACTTTCACAGACAAGACTAAAATATTATACTGAACTTGTACTGGGTTCCGGAACCAACATACGGGCCTGATATCAATATGATCAAGCATTTTTCCTTTTTATTAAACTCTTAGGATTTCTATTTAACAATTTTCAATAAAAATTCATTACTTGGGCTAGAGACCTCGGAATTTGATTCCGGGCATATGCCCAGGTCCCATATTTTTCCACATACCTCCCAGGACCGTCAAATCACGAGTCCGGGTCCATTTTTCTAAAAATTTGACCAAAGTCAAACTTGCTCTTTTAAGAGAATCTTAAAGAAACAATTAGACATATTTCACTCAAAACTCTTCCAACTCCCGAACCAACCGTCCCTGCAAGTCGTAAATTAGCTAAAGCAAGTACGGAAGGTCTTATTTAGGGGAACAAGGTTCAAAAAGGCAACACAACCAGTCGTGTCATTACAAAAACACATTAATATCTTAGTAAAAAATTTATAAAATAATAAACGCAAAAATAAAAAATAACTCTTACCCATCACCCTCGGGGACTATGATGATCCTGCCATATCGATCATAGTGCACCTCCTCGTAATCATCAGAATCATCGTCGGAAGCATGTATATTAGAGGCATGTGTGGATGGTGTAGGGGGTCAGAGCTACTACCACACGTGCGGAGGTCTTAAATAGATGGAGTCGATGATAAAGATGGTTGTGATCCCTGTGATTGCGACATAGCTGGATGGACCCCAAGCGGCTGTGATACTGATCGTTGTGACCCGAGTGGCTGTGACATGGATGGATGCAATCCATACAATGTAAATGGTTGAGATCCACGTGGTTGTAAGGCATCTAGACTATATGTCGGACATATAGTCCTATGGACCAGTGATGAAAGACCTGGTGTCTGCACGAAGGTGTAGGGCTCATGATGTTGTGGAAGCTTAGTATAGTCGTGGGTTGGAGGATAAGACATAGGCATAGGCATCTCTGAAGAGGGTGGAGAAGATGGAGTATTATCTTCCCCTTCCTATCCTTTTCTCGACCCCGAGAACTAGTAGGTCATTATTACCTTGACCATTGCCTACCATCTGAATAATATAATACATATTTAGATTGAATTATATAAGAAACTAGCTATAAAACGAGAGTTATTTAAAAATCAACTTTTTAAAGATCATCGACGTATTGTTCCTCGTCCGAGAATTTTTTTGTCCTCACTTGTTTGAGCTTCATCAGTTGATCCTTCGTCCTCATTTTCTATAATTGTAACTTCATTTATATCAACTTCTTCCAATATGTGTTCAGGATGTTCCAAATTATTTTCTAGCTGATCATCCACTATTTGGTGAACATTGGAGATATCATTTTGATATGCAACATCTAACACATTCTCGACTTCCACCGTACCTACAGGCTTAGTTTTTATTACAACCCACCAATCGGACTTATTCTGCTACAATGGATAAAGAGCATAATACACTTGCCTAAAATTATGTGCAATTATGAAAGGATCATAGCGATCATACTCCCTCGTATGATTAACATCAATTATGTTGTATTGATTGTGTACTCTTTTACCTCTTGTTGGATTTGAGTCAAACCACTTGCATCTAAAGTGTATTAATTTCTTATATGGCCAACTTGTATATTCTAGTTCTATTATTTCTTTGAGCACACTATAATAATCAATATCTCCAACTTGGTTTCCATCACCACTTTGTTGCTATTTTATTTTTAGAGCAATCCTCTGTATGGAACTTATAACCATTCACTATGTACTTAGACATTGTTGTGACTTCAAGCCCAAGTCCCCAAGATATATCTATCAAAAATTGATTTACACCATTATTTGGATTATTTACCTATATAGTGTTAAACAAATTCATAAGATAGCATAACTTACACACATTATTTACCTACATAGTGTTAGAACATTATCAGGATAAACTTACAAATTGTTTGAACCACGTATGAAATCTCGTATATATAGCATCATGGCCAAATTGACCCACGAAGTGACTGTGACACATCAAACATTTTTAGTAGTTACATCGAGATGCAATCACAATAAATTTTATATTTTGATAACTAATAAATCAATACTTACTTGAGAAATGGTACAACTTCGAGACAATTTAGCAACACATGAAATGTAGCTGACTTGTACTCCATCTCACTCAAACTTCTCTTTCTAACATCCTTAGAACATCGGCCTAGTTGATTGAATATGGACATTGGAGGATGTAAGGGATCATTCACACATTTGACTGTATGCCTATTGGGACTATTCCTAGAGCATGGCACGTTACTCTCAAAATAATAAGAACAATAATGAGCAGTTTCCTTTGCAAGATAAGCTTCGAATATAGATCCTTCAATCCTATTCCTCTACTTAACAGATTATTTGCATTTTCCAATTGTCCAACACAATGTCATGTTAGCCAAGAACATTCAAATAAAATAGAAAATTATCAAACTTATAATATTACCACTCAAAGGTATACATCCATCTGCATTGAACAAGCCCTTCAAGTCGTGCCTCGTGTACAAGGTGGATTGGAAGGTGTTCCTCCACATAAAAAACCATATGGAAATATCTTTTCCATCTTACTAGACATTACACCAATGTTCTAATCCATCTGGTGTAGGTTTTCTTCCCTTAATGTGGTAGAACACTAGTCTTTGAAAAATAAACTAATCTCTGTGATGGATTTCCAGATTCTTTCAGGCAAACCACAAAATTCAATAGGCACTAAGGTCTCCTTGAAAACATGACATTCATGACTTTTCAAATGGCTCAACTTCCCTACCTCCATATCTACTTTTTTTTCCAAGATTCTACGCATAACCATCAGGCATCTTCAATTTCATAACCAAATCACAAATTTGTCGTCTTTCCTCCAAAGTGAATGTGTAACTTGCTTTGGGCTTGAACACCTTACCATTGTTTGTTGTCTGCAAGTATAATTCAGGCCCCCTGCAATATTCTTGTAAGTCCGTTCTAGCCTTCGGGTTATCCTTTGTCTAACCTTTAACATCCATCACTGTGTTGAACAAATTGTCAAAATAATTCTTCTCAATATGCATGACATCAAAGTTGTGATGGAGAAGATTATCCTTCCGATATGAAAATTCCCCAAATATACTCTATTTCGTCCAATTATGAGTAACACCATATCGGGGGAATCTATAAGGTGGAGCAGTAACTTTACTGAAGTTCTGGATCCTCTCCCAAATTTCCTCACCTGAAAGTATCGGAGGTGGAGAATCATATTCCATTTTATTCTTTTTGAATGCATTTTAAATCCTTCTAAACTCATGATCATGAGGCAAGAATGGATGATGACAATCAAACCATGATTTCTTTCGGCCATGTTTCAAAGTGAACGCTTTACTATTTTCCATGCAGTAAGGACAAGCTAGCTTCCCAGTAGTCATCCACCCAGATAACATTCCATACTCAAGAAAATCGTTAATAGTCCACATTAAATTAGCATGCAAATTGAAATTTTGCTTGGTTTATATGTCATATGTTTCAACACCACCATCACACCACAATTGTTTTAGCTCATCAATCATAGGTTTCAAATATACATCAATCAAACTTTTCGGATTACGTGGACCGGGGAAAATACAATTTAAGAATATATATGGATTAGTCATGCACAACTCGGGTGTAGATTATAAGGTGTAAGAAAGACAGGCCAACATGAATATAGTGTCGTATATACAGAAAAAGGCGTGAAGCCATCCGCACACAGACCAAACCAAATTTTCCTTGGTTCACTAGCAAAATATGGATATGTCCTATCAAAGTTCTTCCAAGCTTCTCCATCTGAAGGATGACACATAACACCATGTGTGACGACCCGACCGGTCGTATTAAGAATTAATGCTACAGTCCCCTCTTAACTGCTTTCCCCAAGTCTATTTATGCTAATTTGAATTGTCGGGATATTCGATTTTGAGTTTCGGAGAGTTTTGGGACACCTAGTCCCTAAATAAGAGCTTAAGTGTTGGAAAGTTGTCCGTGGTCTGAACAGTGTGAAGATGGCATCGAAATGGAAATCTAATGGTTCTTTTAGCTCCGTTAGGTGATTTCGGGGTTGGGAGTATGTTCGGAATGTGTTTTGGAGGTCTGAATCTAATTTAGGCTTGAAATGCCGAAGTTTGAATTTTTGAAGTTTCTGGTCCGATAGTGAGATTTTGATCCGAGGGACGAAATGGAATTACGGAAGTTGAAGTAGCTCTTTCATGTCATTTTGGATGTGTGTGTAAAATTTCATGTCAATTGGACGAGGTTTGGTTAGGTTTTTGATTGAATGTGTGTGTTGTTAGAATTTGAAGTTCTTAGGCTTAAATCATTGGTTAATTCGGGTTTCCGATGTTGTTTAAGGTGTTTCAAGTATTGGTACAAGTTTGAATAGGATATTAGGTGTGATTGGTGCTCTTGGTTGAGGTCCCGGTGGCCTCGGGATGAGTTCGGATGGTTGACGGAAGGATTTTGGAAGTTGGGAGATACCAGATTTTTACTGCTTCTGGTATTTTTGCATATGCAGTTTGGGAACCGTAGATGCGGTATCATAGATGCGGCTGAGGTATTGCAAAAGTGGATTTAGGGTGGCTCAACAGCTTCCGCAGATGCAGTGGATTTTTCGCTGTGAGATAAAGACCGCAGGTGTAGAAACTGGCCTTATTATGAATGTTGCAGGTGCGACATTTGTTCCGCATGAGTGGGACCATAAATGTGGAAATTGGGGTCCTTAATGAAAGTCACAAAAGCGGTGCATGTTCCATAGAAGCGGGACCACAGATGCGGTTCCTTGACCGCAGAAGCGGAAACCACTAGTGTGAAATATGAAATTCGAGGGTTTAGTTTCAAAAGTTGGAAAATCAAATTGGAGCTCAGGTGAGGGCAATTTTGAGAGGGTTTTGAAGAGGAGATCATTGGGTAATGCTTCTTTAATCCTTTCTAGTTATATTCCATAAATCTTTAGTTAATTTCACTATTTAATTTCGAAATTGTGGTAGAAAATTGGGGGAAAAGTTCTTAGACATTAAATTGAAAATTTGAGAGGTCTTTTGGACTCCGATTTCAGTGCTCTTGTTAGGTATAGACTCGTGAGAGTACGAGGGTTCTTAAAATTTTAATTTCATCCGATTCTGAGATGTTGGCCTAAGAGGCATTTTGGTCATGTTACCTAATTTTGCGCCTTAGCTTTAAATTAAATAGTATAATCAGGATGTTATTTACGATATGTAATTGAATTGAATAGATTTTGGCCATTTGGAGTCGGATACTCGTGTCAAAGGTATGGTTCTAGTTGATTTTTGTGTCGGTTCGAGTTAAGGGGCTTGTCTAACCTTGTGTGGGGGACCTTTCCCCTTAGGACATGATATGTGATATTTGAATGCCTCGTACATGAGGTGACGAGTGCGTACTTGAGCTAATTGTTGAAGAATCCATTTTTACTTGAAGTATTTCAATTGAGTTTTTCTTGCTTATATGTTTATCCTAATTGTAAGCTCTTCCTGTGTTAGCTTAGAGAAGCATGATTAGATTACTTACTTGCCTATTTGCTTAAACTGTCTTGTTTGTACTCCGTGAAGCATGTTAGGCTAGAATTTACTATTACTTGTTCCGAGTTTAGTATTTTTCCTGGTTTGTTTGAATTGATATTGTACGTTTTAAATTTAGGACTACGGGGCGGCATCCCGGGAGATCCCCTGTACGTGATATGTTCTGGACTGAGAGTGTGGGATACAAAGAGATCCCTGGCACATGTATATATATAACTATTGAGGATACCAAGAGATCCTCGAATTACTATTGAGGATACCAAGAGATCCTCGGGATACCAAGAGATCCCCGAATTGCTATTGAGGATACCAAGAGATCCTCGGGATACCAAGAGATCCCCGAATTGCTATTGAGGATACCAAGAGATCCTCGGGATACCAAGAGATCTCTCAATTATATGGTGAGGATGCCAAGATATCCCCGGTTATCATTCCTATTATGAGCAGCATTTCCTTGTATTGTCTTGTTTCTGTTTTCTATTACTGTATTTCCTTATTTATCCTGTTTAGATCCTCGTTGTAGACTTTATCTATACTATTTTTTTCTTATCATATCATTTATATTCTATTATCTCAGTAGGTCCCTAACCTTCCTCATCACTACCCAATCGAGGTTAGGCTTGGCACTTACTGAGTACCGCTGTGGTGTAATCATGCCCTTTCTTTGCATATTTTTCATGTGTAGATCCAGGTAGCTCTGCCCAGGCGTATCATCCTCGAGGTGGAGAGATCTAGCAGAGATTTTGAGGTACATCTGTCGCGTCCGCAGACCTGGAGTCTCTTTCTTCTTCTAGCTTTAGTAGTTAGCTTTTCCTTTTCGTACTGTTCGTTTTAGACATTCTGGAGTTAGAGCTATTTATTTACTTTACGTTAGCCTATGTTCCCGTGAGTTTTTGAGTTTTGGGGTGATATTGTAGACTTTCCCAGTATTGAGTTTTATATGCCGATGACATTTATATACAGTTTTCTTTTAGTTGTTCAGTTTTTAATTAAATTATTCCGCAAGCTATGTTGTCTACCGCATTGTTAGGCTTACCTAGTTATGGAGACTAGGTGTCATCACGACATGTTCATGGAGGGAGAACTGGGGTCGTGACAAGTTGGTATCAGAGCTCTAGGTTCATAGGAGTCACAGAACACAGGCCGGTTTATTAGAGTCTCGCCGATCGGTACGGAGATGTCTGTACTTATCTATGAGAGGCTATGTAACCATTAGGAAAAATTTTCACTTCATTTGATTTACTTGTCGTGCGACGTCTTGACATCACCAATTATAAACTTCTATCTTCTATTCTCTGACAGATGGTGAGGACACGTGCTACTCGAGAAGATCAAGCACCCGCGCCCCCTACTACAGCCGTTAGAGGCCGGGGCCGGGGTAGAGGTAAAGGACGCACACATGGTGCAGCCAGAACACCTGTGCGAGCTGCCTACGAGGCACCACCAACAGATCCAGCCAGAGCCCAGGCACTTGGCATGCCTACTATTGCCACTACTACTCTAGCTCTTCAGGAGACTTTGGCTCAGTTCATAAGTATGTACACCATCTTGGCTCAGGCAGGGTTTCTTCCCCTTGCTGCAGCCACATCTCAGGCCGGGGGAGGAGAACAGACTCTCGTCGTCCGCACTCCTGAGAAGTGAGTGCATGTTGAGCAGGTTCCCGAGATTATTCCCGCACCGCCTTCAGTGCCCCTTCAGCTCGAGGACAGTGCAGCGGCTTCTGAGGATGAGCAGCTGAGGCTTGAGAGGTTCAAGAAGTACAAGCCTCCTCTATTCAGTGGATTAGCATCAGACGATGCTGTGGGATTTTTAGAGGAGTGTCACCGTATTCTTTGCACTATAGGCATAGTAGAGTACAGCGGGGTTTTCTTCACTTCCTTCCAACTTCAGGGAGTTTCCTATAATTGGTGGCGCACTTATGAGATAGACAGTTCAGTCGAGGCTGCCTCACTGACCTGGACCCAGTTCTCAAATATGTTCATGAGAGAGTTTGTCCCTCAGAGTCTCAGGGACGCATGGAGCGCAGAGTTTGAGCATTTGCGCCAGGGTGCTATGACTGTTCCGGAGTATGCTATCTGCTATACCAGGTTGGCCAGGCATGCACCGGCGTTGGTCGTTACGGTCCGTGAGAAAGTTTGCAGGTTCATTAAGGGTCTTACCCCACCCATCAGATCTAGAAAGGCTTGAGAGTTGGATATGGACATCCCTTATCAGCAGGTAGTGAGCATTGCTAGGAGGATCGAGGGTATGCTCGCCAAGGAGCGAGTGGAGAGTGCTCGTACCCCAGCAGCAGGTCATCATGGTAGGGGTTATGTGGGTCGCCCTGTTCATTCAGCTCTTCCAGCAGCCAGCAGTGTTCCAGCTCTGCCTATACCTCAGGAGCCTTACTATACACCTCCAGTTTCTAGCGCGCCTCCTATGCGGGGTGCTTTTAGAGGTCAGTCCAGCAGATCTGGCCCGAGCTAGTCACAGACACCGCGCCCTCCCAGAGCTTATTTTGACTGTGGTGACACTCACCATGTGGTGAGGGATTGCCCTAGACTTGGGAGGAGTGCACCCCCACAGACTTCTCAGCCACAGCGCGTTCAGCAGAGTTCTCAGGCCATGATCACAGCTCCAGCTGCTACCCCATCTACCCAACTGGCTAGAGGCGGAGGTCGGGGAGATAAAGGCCGCCCTCAAGAGAGGGGTCGGGCCAAATATTATGCTATTCCTGCTCGTACCGAGGATGTTGCCTCCGACTCCGTCATTACAGGTATTATACTAGTTTTTCATAGAGAGGCATCAGTTCTATTCGATCCGATCTCTACTTACTCTTATGTGTCTTCTTACTTTGCTCACTATTTGGGTATACCTCGGGATTCTTTGAGTGCCCTTGTTTATGTTTCTACTCCTGTGCGGGATTCTTTTATTGTGGACCGCATTTATTGGTTATGTCTGGTTACTATTCATGATTTTGACACCAGGGCGGATTTATTGCTACTCGGTATGATTGACTATGATATTATCTTGGGCATGGATTCGTTGTCTCCCCATTTTTGCTATTCTTGATTGTCACGCCAAGATCGTGATGCTGGCTATGCCAGGCATTCTGCGTGTTGAGTGGAGTGGTACATTAGATTATGCTCCCAGTAGAGTTATCTATTTTCTTAAAGCTCAGTGTATGGTTGAGAAGGGGTGTGCCACATATTTAGCTTATGTGAGAGATACCAATGTTGATACCCCTTCCGTTGATTCGGTCCCAGTGGTACAGTATTATTCTGATGTGTTTCCAGCTGATGTTTTCGGCATGCAGCCTAATAGAGATATTAATTTGGTATTGATTTGTTGTCAGGTACTCAGCCCATTTCCATTTCTCCGTACCGTATGGCTCTTCCTGAGTTGAAGGAGTTGAAGGATCAGTTACAGGAATTGCTTGATAAGGGTTTTATTCGACCCAGTGTTTCACTTTGGGGTGCTTCTGTCTTGTTTGTGAAGAAGAAGGACGGTTCCAGGCATATGTGCATCGATTATCGCCAGTTAAACAAGGTTACAATGAAGAACCGTTATCCTTTGCCTCGTATTAATGCTCTGTTTGACCAGCTTCAGGGCGCACATGTGTTTTCTAAGATTGACTTGCGCTCATGTTACCATCAGTTGAAGATTAGGGAGCCAGATATCCCGAAGACTACTTCAGGACTCGGTATGGTCATTACGAGCTCCTTGTTGTGTCATTTGGGATGACCAATGCCCTAGCAGCTTTTATGCATTTGATACACAGTGTGTCAGGCCGTATCTCGACTCATTGTGATTGTTTTTATTGATGATATTCTGGTGTATCCCCGGAGTTGGGAAGATCATGAGCAGCACCTGAGGACAGTGCTTCAGACCCTGAGAGAGAAGAAGTTATATGCAAAGTTCTCGAAATGTGAGTTTTGGTTGAGTTATGTCGCATTCTTAGGCTATGTGGTATTGACTGAGGGCATTCGGGTGGATCCGAGGAAGATAGAGGTCGTGCAGAGTTGGCCTAGGCCCTCTTTAACTATAGAGATTCCCAGTTTCCTTGGCTTGGCAGGCTACTACCGTCGTTTTGTGGAGGGATTTTCATTGATTGCGGCCCCTATGACTAGATTGATACAGAAGGGTGCTCCATTTGAGTGGATATAGGAGTGTGAGGCGAGCTTTCAGAAGCTCAAGACAGCTTTGACTACAGCCCCAATTTTGATATTGCCTACCGGTCCGGGGTCTTAGACTATCTATTGTGATGCCTCGAGAATTGGCCTCGGAGTGGTGTTGATGCAGGACGGTAGGGTGATTGCCTACACATCCAGGCAGTTGAATATACATGAGAAGAACTACCTTGTCCACGACCTTAAGTTAGCTGCTATTGTTCATGCTTGAAAGATTTGGCGCCATTATTTGTATGGTGTGCCTTGTGAGATTTATACTAACCATCGGAGTTTGCAACACTTGTTCAAGCAAAAGAATCTAAATTTGCGCCAGAGGATGTGATTAGAGTTGCTGAAGGATTATGACATTACTATTATGTATCACCCAGGCAACGCCAATATGGTGGCTGATGCCTTGAGTCGCCGAGCGGAGAGTTTGGGAAGTCTGGCATATCTACCAGCCTCAGAGAGGCCTATGGCGATGGATGTTCAAGACTTAGCCAGTCAGTTTGTGAGATTAGAGCTTTTGGAGACTAGTCGGGTCCTAGCTTGCGTGGTTCTCGGTCTTCCTTATTCGATCATATCAGGAGCGGCACTATGATGACCTTCATTTACTTGTCCTCAAAGACAAGGTTCAGCACGGTGATACCAGAGATGTGACCATTGGAAGTATTGAGGATTCAGGGTTGGATTTGTGTGCCCAATGATGATGGGCTTTGAGAGTTCATTTTAGCGGAGGCCCATAGTTCACGGTATTCCATCCATCTGGGTGTCGCGAAGAGGTATCAGGATTTGAAGCAACACTATTGGTGGAGGCGGATGAAGAAGGATATAGTTGGATATGTAGCTAGATGCCTCAACTGTCAGCAGGTGAAGTAAGAGCACCAGAGACCGGGTGGGTTGCTTCAGCAGATAGAGATCCCAGAGTGGAAGTGGGAGAGGATCACCATAGACTTTGTAGTTGGACTCCCACGGACCTTGAAGAAGTTTGATGCCATTTGAGTGATTGTAGATTGGCTGACCAAGTCCGCTCATTTTATTCCTATATGTACTACATATTCATCAGAGCGGTTGGGGGAGATTTATATCCGGGAGATAGTTCGTCTGCATGGTATTCTAGTTTCTATTATTTCAGACAGAGGTACTCAGTTTACATCACAGTTTTGGAGGGCCGTTCAGCAGGAGTTGGGTACTCGGGTAGAGTTGAGCACAGCATTTCACCCCCAAACAGACAGACAGTCCGACCACACTATTTAGATTCTTGAAGATATGCTTCGTGCGTGTGTGATCGAGTTTGGAGGGTCTTGGGATCAATTCTTGCCATTGGCAGAGTTTGCTTACAACAACAGTTATCAATCCAACATTCAGGTGGCGCCGTATGAGCCTTTATATAGTAGGAGGTGTAGATCTCCGGTGGGTTGGTTTGAGCCGGGTGAGGCTAGGCTATTGAGCACAGAGTTAGTTCAGGATGTATTGGAGATGGTTAAGGTGATTCAGGATAGACTCCATACAACCCAGTCTAGATAGAAGATCTACGCGAATAGGAAGGTTCGTGATATTTCATATATGGTCGGAGAGCAGGTTCTGCTTTGGGTTTCGCCTATGAAGGGTGTTATGAGATTTGGGAAGAAAGGGAAGTTGAGTTCGAGATTTATTGGCCCTTTTGAGATATTGAGGCATTTTGGGAAGGTTTCTTATGAGCTTGCCTTACCTCCCAGCCTGGCAGGAGTTCATCGGGTATTTTATGTTTTGATGCTCAAGCGATATCACGGCGACCCGTCGCACGTGTTGGGTTTCAGTTCAGTCCAAGTTGACAAAGATCTATCTTATGTTGAGGAGCCAGTGGCTATATTTGACAGGCAGGTCAGAAGTTGAGTTCAAAGAACATTGCTTCAGTAAAGGTTCAGTGGCGAGTTCAATCGGCCAAGGAGGCGACCTGGGGGACCGAGCACGATATGCACAGCAGTTACCCTCATCTTTTCACTACTTCAGGTTTGACTCTATGCTCGTTCGAGGACGAATGAATGTTTAAGTGTAGGAGGATGTGACGATCTGGCCGTTCGTCTTAAGAATTAATGCTCCAATCCCGTATTAACTTCTTTCCCAAAGTCTATTTATGCTAATTTGAATTGCCGGGATGTTCGGTTTTGAGTTTCGGAGAGTTTTGGGACACTTAGTCCCTAAATGGGAGCTTAAGTGTTGGAAAGTTGTCCATAGTCAGAACAGTGTGAAGATGGACTTGAAATGTAAATTTGATGGTTCCGTTAGCTCTGTTAGGTGATTTCAGGGTTGGGAGCGTGTTCGAAATGTGTTTTAGAGGTCCGTAGCTAATTTAGGCTTGAAATGCCGAAGTTTGAATTTTTGAAGTTTCCGGTCCGAGAGTGAGATTTTGATCCAAGGGTCGGAATGGAATTCCGGAAGTTGAAGTAGCTCCGTCATGTCATTTGGGATGTGTGTGTAAAATTTTAGGTCAATTGGACGAGGTTTGGTTAGGTTTTTTATCGAAAGCGTGTTTTGTTAGAATTTGAAGTTCTTAGGCTTAAATCATTGGTTAATTCGGGTTTCCGATGTTGTTTAAGGTGTTTCAAGGATGGTTACAAGTTTGAATAGGATATTAGGTGTGAGTGGTGCTTTTGGTTGAGGTCCCAGGGGCCTCGGGATGATTTCGGCTGGTTGACGGAAGGATTTTGGAAGTTGGGAGATATCATATTTTTGCTGCTTCTGGTATTTTTGCATCTGCGGTTTGGGAACCGCAGATGAGGCTGAGGTATTGCAGAAGCAGATTTAGGGTGGCTCAGCAGCTTCCGCATATGCGGTGGATTTGCCGCAGAAGCAAAACCGCATCTGCGAGATAAAGACCGCAGGTGCAGAAACTGGCCTTATTATGAAAGTTGTAGGTGCAACACTTGTTCCACAGGAGCGGGACCACAGATGCAGAAATTGGGGTCCTTAATGAATGTCGCAGAAGCGGCACATGTTCCGCAGAAGCGGAAACCACTGGTGTGAAATATAAAATTCGAGGGTTTAGTTTCAAAAGTTGGAAAATCAAATTGGAGCTTGGGAGAGGGCGATTTTCAGAGGGTTTTGAAGAGTAGATCATTGGGTAACATTTCTTTAACCCTTTTGAGTTATATTTCATCAATCATTAGTTAATTTCACCATTTAATTTCGAAATTTTGGTAGAAAATTGGGGGAAAAGTTCTTAGACATTAAATTGAGGATTTGAGAGATTTTTTGGACTCCGATTTAAGTGTTCTTGTTATGTATAGACTTGTGAGAGTACGAGGGTTCTGAAAATGTTAATTTCATCTGATTCCAAGATGTTGGCCTGAGGGCATTTTGGTCATTTTACCTAATTTCGCGCCTTAGCTTTAAATTAAATAGTAGGCAAAATGGCTTCCTAGCCACTTAAACTTATCTGGTTTTTTAAAGTCGATATATAAACTTTCTATTTTCCCATTTGAACACATGAACTCATTTTTTTCGTAATTAATAAATACATTTGACCATTGACCATGCCTATGTGGCGTTAATCGATCCTAATCAGCAGCCCGCGTGAGGAACACGACGCACTGGAGCGTGAAAACCCCCTTTCCAACGCCCAACAGTACAAAAAATTATTAAAAAAATATGGCCTTTGCAGCTCAACAACAAAAGACCCTTCATTCCATGCTAGCAAGTAAACTCACCCACCTCAAAATCCCAGATTCCTCTTCAATAAATATAGAGCCTAAACTCAGAAATAAAAAAGGATTTAATATTAAGGGCTGAAATGAAAAAAGAAAAACAAAAAGATAGAGAATTTACCACTACCCAGAGGAAAAGAACTGAACTTTCGTTGAGAATTATGAGAAAGAAGTGAAAACAAAATCTTGAGGTCCCAGAAAATTTAGTAAGAGATGAAAGTGAAGGCCTAATTGAAGAGGCCATAGGTATTATCCTCACCATTTAAATAAAAATTTTCATCATCTTCTAATTTTCTAACAGATCCACAAATCATTCACAGTAGGGGAGCTGCAAAGGCCATAATCATTTCGCCTTATTTTTTCGCGAGTTGTTGCTAATTAAGCACCAGTAACTCAAAATACTCATTTCGCCTTGTTCAATTCTAGGTCGGAAATGGCATTCTTCAATTTTGGGTCAGAGATGGCATTCGCCTTGTTCATTTCGTTGCAACTCTCCGGCGGCTCCAGTTGGTCGGAGATGGTATTCCAGTGGTCCAAATCGCCCAAGAGTAATGCCAATCGATTCATGCTCCGGAGGAGGTCACGCCAATTGGCCATTACAACAAATTAATTTTCAAAACTTTAAAGAAAACAAAATTATGCGACAATGGTGATCGGAAAATTTCTCCGGCAATCTACCTAGCTAGAAAAAAATAGAGAGAGGAGAAGACGAAGAAAAACCTAGAAAGGGAGTGCTGATATGGAAGTAGAATAAAGAGTTACAGGTGTGTGTGGAGGGGGAGATGGGAAAGAACGGGGAAGGGGAAGAGGAAGCTGGGAGGGTTTAAGTGTTTTTTTTATTGTATTTATTTTTATTTTTAAAATATAAATATAGGTGACAATTTTTATTTAAAAACTACACATGTCATTAGTTGGGTGGGGTCATAGTTTTGGATTGGTCAATTGCTGACTGGATGGACACGTTAGTGTATGTGTAATACATGCGCATAAGCTCAATGGCCAAATGTGTTTATTAGTTACGAAAAAAATGAGTTCGAGTGTTCAAATGGAAAAATAGAAAGTTTATGTATCGGCTTTAAAAAACCAGACAAGTTTAAGTGGCTAGGAAGCCATTTCTCCTAAATAGTATAATCAGTTGCTTGAGATGTTATTTATGATATGTAATTGAATTGAATAGATTTGGTCCATTTGGAGTCGGATACTCGTGGCAAAGGCGTGGTTTCTAGTTGATTTTTGTGTCGGTTCGAGGTAAGTGTCTTGTCTAACCTTGCATGGGGGACCTTTCCCCTTAGGACATGATATTTGATATTTGAATGCCTCGTACGTGAGGTGATGAGCGCGTACTTGAGCTAATTGTTGAAGAATCCATTATTACTTGAAGTATTTCAATTGGGTTTTTCTTGCTTATCTTTTTATCCTAATAGTAAGCTCTTCATGTGTTAGCTTAGAGAAGCATGTTTAGTTGACTTACTTGCCTATTTGCTTAAACTGTCTTGTTTGTACTCCGTGAAGCATGTTAGGCTAGAATTTACTATTACTTGTTCCGATTTTAATATTTTTTTTCTGGTTTGTTTGAGCTGATATTATATGTTTTAAATTTGGGACTACGGGGCGGCATCCCGGGAGATCCCCAGTACATGATATGTTCTGGACTGAGAGTGCAGGATACCAAGAGATCCTTGTTCCCAAGAGATCCCCAAACTGCTATTGACGATACAAAGAGATCCTCGGGATACCAAGAGATCCCCGAATTGCTATTGAGGATACCAAGAGATCCTCGGGATACCAAGAGATCCTCGGGATACCAAGAGATCCCCAGTTATCATTCTTGTTGTGAGCAGCATTTCCTTGTATTGTCTTGTTTCTGTTTTATATTACTGTATTTCCTTATTTATCCTGTTTATATCCTCGTTGTAGACTTTATCTATACTGTTTTTTTTTCTTATCATATCATTTATATTCTTTTATAATAGTAGGTCCCTGACCTTCCTTGTCACTACCCAACCGAGGTTAGTCTTGGCACTTACTAAGTACTGTTGTGGTGTACTCATGCCCTTTCTTCGCATGTTTTTCATGTGCAGATCCAGGTAGCTTTGCCCAGGCGTATCATCCTCATGGCAGAGAGATCAAGCAGAGATTTCGAGGTATATCTGCCACGTCTGTAGACCTAGAGTCTCTTTCGTATTCTAGCTTTAGCAGTTAGCTTTTCCTTTTCGTACTGTTCGTTTTAGACATTCTGGAGTTAGAGCTATGTATTCAGTTTCCATTAGCCTATGTTCCCATGAGTTTTCGAGTTTTTGGGTGATAATGTAGACTTCCGCAGTATTGAGTTGTATATGCCGAGCGGCATTTATATACAATTTTCTTTTAGTTTTTCAGTTTTTAATTAAATTATTCCGCAAGCTATGTTGTTTTCTGCATTGTTAGGCTTACCTAGTTATAGGGACTAGGTACCATCACGATATGTTCACGGAGGGGGAACTGGGGTCGTGACACCAGGTGGTCTTCTATTTTAAAAGTGTCATCTCATATGAGGAGCAGAACTCATCGAAACATATAACCTCTTTAACCTAGGTATAAGAGGTAAATAATGCATCGCCTTGATAGCAACCATATTCCCGCTGGAAAGCCTCTTGAAACGAGGCTTTTCACAAAATTTACAACTGTCTAAAGTTTTATCATCTATATAATATTACATGCAACCATCTTCACAACAATCAATTATCATTGACGAAAGTCCTAACTTAGAAACCAATCTCTTTGCCTTATAGAAATCACCAGGTAACCTGATATTAGGGTCAACTACTTCACTCATACAGCCATAAAAGAGTCCATGGCTGCTTGAGAAATATTCCAATCACATTTTATACTTAGTAATCTAACTGCAACAGACAACTCAAAGTTCAGACTTCCTTTACGTAGTGGACGACTAGCTTCCTCCAACTGTTCATAAAAATGTTTTGCTTCATTATTAGGAGTTTGTTCAACAGTTTCATTGGGCTCAACCCCGAAGTGCATTCCAAAAGCATCCGTAAGCATATCATGAATTCTAGAATCACGATTTGTATTCTCCACCGACCTACTTCTTTCAGCAACAATAATGTTATGAAATATCCCACGGCTACCATCGATCTTTCCATGATTAGTCCACACAAAGTAATTCTCTATAAACCCCTTCCTATAAAGATGAAGCTTAACTTCCTCCGAGTTTTCAAACTTCATACAGTCGCACCTAACACAAGGGAACGTAATTACTCTTTCACTTTGGTATGGTGAAACCTCCCGCAATCCCCGCCGATTAGGATAATTCCTATTGTACATCCAAGTACGGTGTTTCATATATACAAATAAAACAAGAACATTTATAATTTATTCTACAATTATAAATTAATTAAATCTTTTTTAGTTAATTCAAGATAATTATTTTTTCCTAATTACACCAAAAATTAAATTATATTAAATATAAAGTAAAAGTTCAATTTATATCTTACGAGTTTAAACATAAACTAAAAGTTCAATTTATATCCTAAAAGTTCAGCTCATACCTAAAAGATTCAATTTACATCCTACAAGTTCAGTTCATATCTTAAAAGTTCAATTCACAAGAACAAAACCTAAAAACTAAAAATTGAACTCATATCCTACGAGTTTAAACATAAAATAAAAGTTCAATTTATATCTTACGAGTTTAAACATAAACTAAAAGTTCAATTTATATCCTAAAAGTTCAACAACACCCTAAAAGTTTGATTCACAAGAACAAATCTTAAACCCTAGATTCTAACTAAACTATTCAAAAAAATACAAAGTTAATAATTCAATTCTAACTAAACTATTCAAGACAATACAAACTCAAACATTCAATTTATACTATATGTAATCAATTCAATTAAAACAAGACCTAAACCATAAATTTCTATAAAATACAATGTTAAATAATCAATTGAAGCTAAATCATAGCTAGTAAACAAAATATTAGATTTATACACAAAAGATATAAATTGTAATTCAAACCTAGAGTTTTTAAGAGGTGGAGAATGAGAGATGCAGCTATGGCAATGGCAGTGGCGACGATGCGGCGGCAGCTAGACGGTGGTGACGCAGGGTGGGGAATCGGATTTGTATGAGGGAAAGAGAGAGAGAGGGGAAGGTATTGAGTGGGAGTTTAAGGAATTTTGAGAAGAGAGATATGAAAAAATGGGGGAAATCCCGTATATTTTACAACTGTTTTCAGACTTACCGACCAACGTTGGTAGGTGTTTTGGTCGGTACATTAAGTGTTGACCGTTTGACCAAATACCGTCCGACTTTGGTCGTTTTTTTAAAAAATAAAACTAAATTATTTTTTTTTTCTTTTTTATTTTTTAACATATTATAAGCTATAAAATATTATTAGAAACTATAAAAAAATTATTATTAACTATAAATATTTATTTTATTTAACTATAATTATTATAAATAATTATAAACTATGAGCATAATATTTACAAAAAATTATATTAACTAGATAATTATTTTTAATCTATTATAATAGCATCTATGTAAGTAAATTTTTAAGTTATATTTAAGTATATGAGTAATTTCACATATACGCATAAACTATATTGTAATTGATGATCAATCTTATACATTACAACGCACGAATAATTAATTAATTGATAAACCAGTATAATATTATTCTACTTTAGGTCGAGACGTTTTATTTTTTATATTAATTGATATAGGTCAAAACGTATTATTTTAATTATTCATCGATGTATCTAAATAAGATATAAGTTGATGAATCAATTTACAAGTATCAATCCCTAAAATAACCCGACTGTAACGACCCGACCAGTCGTTTTTTTGCTCTAGCGCGTTGTCCAGCAGTTTGAGTCCATAAGAAGCTTCACTCCAGGTATTATAACTTGTACGCATGGTCAGGATTAAATTTCGGGAAGTTAGGAGTTAATTTGGACAAAGAATTCTCATTTCGAAAGCTTTAAGCTGAAAGAATTGACTAAGATTAGATTTTTGAGTAAACAACCTCAGAATCGGGATTTGAAGATTCCAACAGGTTCTTATGATGATTTCGGACTTGGGCGTATATCCGGATCGAGTTTTGGAAGACCGGAAACGTTTCGGCACCTATTGTGGAAGTTAGCATTTTTGGAAGAATTTCATAAGTTGGGTTGAAGTGCATTTCAGTGTATCAATGTCTGTTTGGGTTTTCGAGTCTGGGAATAGCTTCCTATGATGATTCTAGCATTGGGAGCGCGATCGGAAGTGAATTTGGAGGTCCGTAGGTCATTTTGAAGTTATTTAGCTAAAGATAGAACTTTGAAAGTTTTTGAGAAGTTTGACCGGAAGTGGAATTTTTGATATCACAGTCGGATTCCGATTCTGGAAGTTGGAGTAGGTCCACAATATCAAATATGAATTGTGTGCAAAATTTGAGGTCAATCAGACATGAATTGGTAGGTTTCGGCGTCGAATGTAGAAGTTTGAAATTCTAAAGTTCATTAAGCTTGGATTGGAGGTCGATTCATGATTTTATCGTTGTTTGATATGATTTGAGGCCTCGAGCAGGTCCGTAATGTGATTTTGGACTAGTTGGTGTGATTAGATGAGGTTCTGGGGACCTGGGTGGATTCCAGATGGTTAACGGATCAAATTTAAAGTTGAGGAAGAGCTGAAGCAACTGGGCTTCTAGTGTAACCGCACCTGCGAGAAGAAGGCCTCAGGTGTGATCCCGCAAGTGCGGCTTTGTGGTCGTAGAAGTGCGTTTGGGCAGACCTGGTAGGAACTGCAGATGCAGGGCATTTCCACATCTACACGCCCGCAGGTGCGTGGTAAGCTCCGCAGATGCGAAATGCGTGAGGGGCAGCTGGGTCGCAGGAGCGGGAGGGCACGCGCAAGTGAGAAGGCACAGATGCTCTTGAGGGACCGCAAAAGCGGATTTTGCCCAGCTTGAAGAGGATCGAACCTGCGATGCATTTCCGCAGGTGCGGCTGGTGCACCGCATGTGCAAAAAGGCTGGAGGCAGTGTGTTCTTTTAAAAATCGGGATTTGGCCCAGTATCCTTCATTTTCTTCTTGGTTGGGCTATTTTAGAGCCTTTGAAGAGGGGGATTTGGTCACCAAGCATGAGGTATGTTACTTTCACCCCTTGTGACTTAAATACATGGTATTATTACGGATTAAAGTATGGAAATTGGTAGAAACTTGGGGTTTGAGGGAAAACCTAGAAAACTCGTATTCTTGGATTTTGACAACGACTTTCGACTTGAAATTGAGATTAAATTATGTCTTTAAGTTCGTGAGGTTATGGGTAAAATTTATCTTCAATAAATTTCAAAATCCAGACACGTAGGCCCGAGGGCATTTTTGTCAACTTTTTGATCGGGATTAGAAATTGTTACAATTGGAATTATTCTTAGTAATTAAATATTCATTAATGGATTTGCATAATTATTGGCTAGTTTTTGAGCGTTGTGCATCAATTTGAGCCTTCGGAATGGCGTGGAATGTCGGTTATGGAACTTCGGAGCGAGGTGAGTCTCCTTTCTAACCTTGTAAGAGGGAATTGTCCCCATAGGTGAATTAAATGGATTTGTGCTCCTATTTGTGAGAGCTATGTACGCACGAGGTGACGAGTGTCCGTGTGTTGCTACTATTATGTTTAAGTCTAGGTAGTCTAGGACACAAAAGCATGCTATACATGGAATAATTGTAATATTATTAACGGTTTAAATTTCTTAAATCATATAGAATTAGTAAGTGAATTTCTAAAAGATTAAACTTCATTTTCTTGAATTGTTAAAAGAGAATTGGCTTTTCCTTGGATAAATGTTCCCTGATGAAGTCTTGATTGACTATTTGAATATGTGTTTCTATGTGTACCAGCGTCACATGTATGATTCGCATGCATGGTGATTGTTTATTTATATTTTACCGCGTCGCATGTATGATTCACGAGCGAGGTAATAGGTGCATCTATGCTTCGCGCCATTCGATCCTCTAGGAGTGCTCAGTTTAAATATTGTTGGATCGGGCTGTACGTCCTCGGCTTGTTTTGCACATGCTTATATTGCTTACCTTGGGATTTATAGATGCTGATATTTTCTCTCCCTCACTTGAGGTAAATGTAATGATGAAAAATGAATCTGGAAATCTTCTGTTAATGAAAGAATTGCTTATTTGTTTTATGTTATTGAGTTACAGCCATCTTTACAAAAATCCGCGATTTACTATATTATTGGTATATATTATTGGACTACTAGTAAGTATCGAAGTCAACCTCTCGTCTCTACTTCTTCAAGATTAGACGGGATACTTACTAGGTACATGTTGTTTTTGTACTTATACTATACTTGTGCATTTTTGTTTGTACAGTTTCATGTGTAGCTAGTGGCTTAGTGGCATAGCAGCATGGTCGATACAGAGACTTAGGTGAACTGCATTTATCGAGACGACCCGCAACCAACAGAGTATCTTTTAGATTATTGTATTGTATTTTTATTTCTATCCACTTTGTATTTCGGACAATTACTGTATTTTATTTCATTCCCTAGTAAATTCTCATGCACTTTTAACATCGGGTTATGGGATGATTATGGGGTATTTTGTATTGACTTCTTGACATTTATATTTAATTTGAAATGAGTATCTTTTACTAGTAAAATTTAAAAAAATCAGAATTTACATAATTATTTAAATGAGAATTTAATTAAGTATTTTTGGTTGGCTTGCCTGACAGCGGTGTCCGATGCCATCACGACCCTTAGTGGATTTTGGGTCGTGACAACATGGTTTAGAGAACGAGGTTCCCTTAGGTCTCACAAGTCATGAGCAAGTCTATTAGAGTCTCGCGGATCGGTATGGAGACGTTTGTACTTATCTTCGGGAGGCTACAGTGCTTTTAGGAGTACTTCCCTTCTTGATTCCTCATCGTGCGGTCTGATTCCGTTGAGGCTTATGCCTTTATTTCCTTCCTATTCACTCGTATACGATGTGGAACGCTTATTATAAATCAGGAATTGGGAAATTTTAAAGGTACTACAAAGGTGGTGTAGGATGTTTCGTCCTGCGTAGTTGATTTGACTATCGGCGTGGCCTTACGGAAGGATATTCTATCGTTCAGCATAGTAGCTGTACTTCTAAGAGCTCTGAGTCTAGGCATAAGTTTCCATGATACTTATGGATGAATGCCACGCGATATTGATGTGATTGTAGGATGCTTGCCTATGTGTCGGGGAAGTAAATGACTTGAAGGGAGGTTTACTCAGTGCATCATTTAGAGATTCGGTATTTTATTCCCGGCGGGGGAAAGACAATCGGGCTAAGAATGTTCAGATTCAGGTTGATGGAGTAACGAGGCTTGGTATTTGCGAGCATGGTGGAATTTTCAGCTATGATAAGGTGTCGTTGTCCTTGTTGAATGTACTAAGTTTGCTGGTGTTAAGACCTTCTACAATTTGCCTTGGGGTAGGATATGGTAAGGTAGTATCGAAGAAGCAGTTGTCAGAGATCACGGAGTGTCATGGTTCAGGATTGAATGTGTATTTCTAATGCTGACGGCTCAAGAGAGATGATCTTCGAAAAGGTGTAAAAGTTAGTAGCGATCTATTGGTTCAAGCAAGTGCTACCAAGTTAGATTTTGATCTAAGGCATCAGCTAAGCAGCAAAGGATGAGGAATGACATGTGGGAAGTGTCATGCGGTGATCAAACTTATAGAAGTCCAGGTGTAAGAAGCGGAAGTCAAATAGTTGCTTACAGAAGGGGGGTTTGGCCAAAGCGGGAGAGTGGCAGAGCAGTACATGGATTCAGTGGCAGGATAACTATACTCTTGAGGAAAGTTTAGAGTGATTTGGAAATTTTAGTAGACGGTGATTGAGCCTACCAGCTTAATTTGAAATATTGGCTAGCATAATGATGGGAGATTTGAGATGACGGAAAGGAGCTGCTTGATATGAAGAAGGATAAAACATAAATTTGCATTGGAAGATATTGCTGCACATTTAGTTTATGTCCCCAAGAAGTGAGCGGACTAGTAGAATTGGTGGATGTGCATGGGCTCATGATGGGTTATAAATGGCGTAGTGATTGTGCCTCATACAGTGGCATTGAAGGATGTTGGTGTGTACTCTCCATAGGTGAGTTATCTCCTGTGAGCAGATCAGCGTTCGCATGGTTGGCAAAGCTTCTATGAAGAATCCTACTGGTTATCTGGTAAAGAGGTCGGGCATGTGAATATGGTTAATGATTCAGAGTATTCATAAATGGTTTACAGAAAGATTTTGAGGAGCTTGGAAGGTTGCCTGAGTTAGATCATATCAACCATAAAGAAAGAACCTTGTTGGGTTCTAGAGTTGTGTAACGGTGGCTTCAAGCTAAGTGGGAGAGTCCCACCGCCTACGATTGGGTCAAATGATTATCTTCTTGTGAGGTTTTGAGTTATTGGCGTATTGGTAAGTTATTTCGGCTAAGGAAAGAGAACATCAGTAGTAATTTGAGTAAAAGAATGGAAGAATGTGTTCTATAAGTGGCATCATCGATTCATGTTCAAGCTTTGGGAAGACTAGGAATTATGCTTCGCGTAGAAGTGAGTTGCAAGGAAGGTAATTCGGCCGGGTGCTTCTTTGAGAGGGTGGTCATGTACTAGTAGAGCCTTGTAGTTGATTATATTCAGGACCATGTCAGAGTGGGTGACTCTCAATAACGGTCCTAGTGAATTCAAAGGTCAAAAATGCAATGCCTAAGGGTTCAAGCCCGCAGTATTGTTAAGAATCAAGCTTTTGTAGTAGCTTATGATAAGAGGCTCAAAATATTTACTTTATATTTATAAAGAAATTATCAGAACGGGTGTATCAGTTGAAGATGCAAAGGTACGTGCAAGGAGTGTATGAAATGATTCATAAGAGACAGGGTGGTCTCGTGGAATGGGGTCACTCAAGGTGAGTACAGATTCAGGTTGGTGATGTAAGAAATGGAGCTATTATTATCTCTAAGGCAAGTTAAGGATGAATTATAAGAATACATATTGGTTAGACATGGTTGAATTGGCATAGTGATAGCAGTGCGTGCAAGGCTCGACGGCCGCTGTAATTGATATTGTTTGGAAGTATTCAAGTATTATGTCCTGTTATGTGTAGGCGAATCCCGAAAGGGCTATGGTGGCTTAGACCACTACTCGAAGATTTTCATATTCTACGATTATGAGAATTCACTTGTGTATTCTAGTGGTTCTCCTGAAATGAGTAAGTGAAAAGTTTCTATTTGATGAAGTATTATTCTATTAGTGGTTCCGGAGTTATGACAAAAAAATTGTGTTCTATTGCATGGCTTGTTAGGTGCAGTGAACGGTATGAAATTTAAAGGTGAGGATCAAGGTTGCATTCTGGTGTTTGACGAGGATGTTACGAGCTCGGATGAGCATGAAAAGGGTTTGAATGATTAGAGTGAGCTGCCATTGTCTTCAGCGTCACTGGGATCAACATTTTGTGAAAGTGGCTTTGCATCCTGGTTATGGATTCTTAATCGCTTTTTCAGCATTAGCGCGGCCAGTGGTATGGATGTTCAGAATTGTTACTTGTTATGGAAGGTCGTGGGAGTGTGTCCCACAGGAAGATTTTATAAGTGTGGCATACAGTCACTTGATTGATTGTAGAATGAAACCAAGTATGAAGATTATGGCGATATCGTTAATTTGAGAATTTATGCCTGGAGGGTACTCGGGTTATTGGGTTGTGGACTATGGATGATTATTTCGGTTATGATGGTTGTACTTGTGCGTTATGGGAAAAGGGGGCTATTAAGGACCCAGAAAAGATTATGGACCTAGTTTGGTACGATTAGAATCGACTTAAGGTCTGTGAATAGATTTGTGTATGAATACGGGCTTTATATCAGGCAGAATGTGTTCATTTCAGCATAGCACTCCTTATGAAGGAGTATTCGAGCGTGGGATGTTGTTTTGTCGTCGGCTATTTCATGAAATACTATATTGTGCCTTGAGAGTTGTAAATGGCTTGATAATTTTCTTATGTGTTGAAGTTCCTCGTGGCGATGGTGTTACATGCGCATGATAGCTCTTGCGTTTCAGAACATATATTGCACCTCAATTGTGCTTGATTATGTAGCTTATGACGCTATATGTCACCCCCAGGGATGGTATTATGCATTTAGTGTGCTTGTGACCAATATTCGGTATTTTGTAAGTAATGATAAATTTAGCTCGATGCATATCTCCTTAAGTGATTTTTTGTGTGGAACGGGTGGCACGCTGCCACGGGCATGTTATTTGGATCGGGTTGCACGTCGCATCAATATAATATTGAGTGCAGTTTTCGATATTTTATTTTGTGTGTTTTGTTTCGCATTTTTTCTGAGGGTTGGGTAGATTCCAAAGTTCGTTTTCTTTATATAACATGTTCGAATTGGTCGACTATTGTCACATTGTGTCATTATATGAGACTTTTGGTCAGGTCTGGGGTGGCTTGTTGCCTGAGTAGTTTGTACTAGGTGAGACAAGGTTATGGGATCTAGGATCAGTGTGATTGAATTATATGAAATATATTAAAGAGCAAAGATTCTTATTTGGTTCAGAATGAGGTAATGTTCTTGTCAGGAGTGTAGCCTTAATGATTTGTTGACTTGGCAGTTGGTTATGAATTTTTACACATCTCTTCTGTCGTGGCGGTATTTCGAGAGTTGGAACAAGACTTATATATATCTTGAGGTGCGTGGTAAGCATCAGATTCAGGGAATGTTGGTTATTATGATCAGAGAATGTTATTATGGTCCTGTGAATGATGTGGTACATGGTGAGGATTCAGAAAAGGTATATAGTCATGTTCTGGTACCTCGTGTAGTGATTGATACGGTGTTCATATATTGGAAGCAGGCCTGGCTGAGAGTTCTGGATGTTGGGATTAGGCTCTAAGCTTATTTGCTTGAATAAAAGGGGATTTCTTCAGAACTGATCGAGATAATATGCTCAACTGGATTGCAGTAGCACGGATAGGTGCACGAAGTGTTAAACAATGATTTCGGATAACTCCGGCGCAGTTCTTAGCACGTTCGAGGACGAACGTATGCATAAGTGGGAGAGAATGTAACAACTCGATCAGTCATTTTGAGCTCTAGCACGTCGTCTAGAAGTTTGAGGCCATGAGATGCTTCACTCTAGGTATTATGACTGGTACGCATGGTCGGGATTAAATTCCGGGAAGTTCAGAGTTGATTTGGACAGAGAATTCTTATTTCGGAAGCTTTAAGTTGAAAGAATTGACTAAGATAGGATTTTTGAGTAAACAACCTCAGAATCAGGATTCAAAGGTCCCATCAGGTTCATATGATGATTTCGGACTTGGGCGTATATCCGGATTGAGCTTTGGAAGACCCGAGAAAGTTTCGGCACCTATTGTGGAAGTTAGCATTTTTGGAAGAATTTCATAAGTTAGGTTGAAGTGCATTTTAGTGTATCAATGTCCGTTGGGGATTCTGAGTCTGGGAGTAGCTATGTATGGTTATTCTAGTACTGGGAGAGCGATCGAAAGTGGCTTTGGAGGTCCGTAGGTCATTTTGAAATCATTTGGCTAAAGATAAAAATTTGAAGGTTTTTGAGAAGTTTGACCGAAAGTGAAATTTTTGATATCGGGGTCGGATTCCGATTTCGTAAATTGGAGCAGGTCCATAATGTCGAATATGACTTGTGTGCAAAATTTGAGGTCAATCGGACGTGAATTGGTAGGTTTCGGCATCGAATATAGAAGTTTAAAATTGTAAAGTTCATTAAGCTTGGATTGGAGGTCGATTCATGATTTTAGCGTTGTTTGATATGATTTGAGTCCTCGAGGAAGTCCGTAATGTGTTTTCGGACTGGTTGGTATGATTGGACAGGGTCCTGGGTACCTGGGTGGATTTCGGATGGTTAACGGATCAAATTTGAAGTTGAGGAAGAGCTGAAGAACCTGGGTTTCTGGTGTAACCGCACCTGCGAGAAGACGGCCGCAGGTGCGATCCAACAAGTGCGGTTTTGTGGTCGCAGAAGCGCGTTTGGGCATAGCTGGGAGGGACCGCAGATGCGAGGGAATTTCTGCATCTGCGTACGTGGTAAGCTCCACAGATACGAAACGTGTGAGGGGCAGCTGGGTCGTAGGAGCGGGAAGGCACGCGCAGGTGCGAAGGCGCAGATGCGCTTGAGGGACCGTAGAAGCGGATTTTGCCCATCTTGAAGAGGACTGCACCCGCGATGCATTTTCTCAGTGCGGCTGGTGCACCGCAAGTGCGGAAAGGCTGGAGGCAATGTGTTCTTTTAAAAATCGGGATTTGGCCCATTATCCTACATTTTCTTCTTGGTTGGGCAATTTTGGAGCCTTTGAAGTGGGGGATTTCATCACCAAGCATGAGGTAAGTTAATTCCACCCCTTGTGAGTTAAATACATGGTATCATTACGGATTAAAGTATGAAAATTGATAAAAACTTGGGGTTTGAGGGAAAACCTAGAAAATTCGTATTCCTGGATTTTTAGCATGATTTTGGACTTGAAATTGAGAGTAAATTATGTATTTGAGTTCGTGAGGTTATGAGTAAACTTTATCTTCAAAATATTTCGGAATCCGGGCACGTGGGCCCGAGGGCATTTTTGTCAACTTTTCGATTGGGGTTAGGAATTGTTACAAATGGTATTATTATGAGTAATTAAACATATATTAATGGATTTGCATAATTATTGGCTAGTTTTGGAGCGTTGTGCATCAATTTGAGCCTTCGGAAGGGTGTGGAATGTAGGTTATGGAACGTCGGAGCATAGGTGAATTAATTGAATTTGTGCTCCTATTTTTGGGGGCTATGTACGCACGAGGTGACGAGAATCCATACGTAGCTACTATTACATTTAAGTTCTGGTAGTCTAGGACCCAAAATCATGTTATACATGGAATAATTGTAATCTTATTTATGGTTTGAATTGCTTAAATCACATCGAATTAGTAAGTGAATTTCTAAAAGATTAAACTTTATTTTCTTGAATTGTTAAAAGAGAATTGGCTTTTCCTTGGATAAATGTTCCCTGATGAAGTCTTGATTGACTGTTTGAATATGTTTTTCTAGGTATACCTGTGTCGCATGTATGATGCATCTATGGTTCATGCCATTCGACCCTCTGGCAGTGCACAGTTTAAATATTATTGGATCGGGTAGTATGTCCTCGGCATGATTTGTGAATGCTTGTATTGCTTGCCTTGGGATTTATAGATGTTGATATTTGCTCTCCATGACTTAAGGTAAATGTATAAATGATGAAATATGAATTTGGAAATCTCCTATTCATGAAAGAATTGCTTACTTGCGTCATGCTATTGAGTTACAGCCATCTTTATAAATTTTCACGATTTACTATATTATTAGTATATTATTATTGGACCACTAGTAAGTATCAAAGTCAACCTCTCGTCTATACTTCTTCAACAGTAGACGGGATACTTACTGGTACACGTTATTTTCGTACTCATACTACACTTACTATGCATTTTTGCTGCATAGGCTCATGTGTGACTACTGGCTTAGTGACATAGCGGCATGGTTGATACGGAGACTTAGGTGAGCTGCATTTATTGAGAAGACTCGCAACCAACAGAGTCTCCTTCAAAGTATGTATCATTTCTGTCCACTTTGTTTTTCGGAGATGTTACTGTATTTTATTTTATTTTCTAGTAAATGCTCATGTACTTATGACACAGGGTTCTGGGATAATTATGGGGTATTTTATATTGACTTCTTGACATTTATATTTAATTTGAAATGAGTATCTTTTACTAGTAAAATTGAAGGAAAATCAAAGTTTTCTCAATTATTTAAATGAGAATTTAATTAAGTATTTATGGTTGGCTTGCCTGACAGCAGTATCCGGCGTCATCACGGTCCTTAGTAGATTTTGGCTCGTGACACTGACCCTGTGTTCCTAGCGCTTCATGTTCTTATATATATAAGACTATCAAAGTGTGTGTGTGTGTATATATATATATATATACACACACACACACAGCCACTTCATTATAATACTTAAACTATATAGAAAGCTTGTTATAGTATATGTTAGTGTGTGTATATATATACCACACACATTTCGTTGTGCTACTTTAACTACATATATAGCATGTTATAGTATATGTTACTTTATTCATTATTTGTATTATAACATAATTAATGGATTACATTCATTCATCACAAATAATGCATGACATAGATTAATCGATATTGGCCGAGACATTTCGTTTTTACTATTAATAGATATAGGCCAGACGTTTTGTTTTAAATATTCAACGATGCATCTGAGTAAGTTATAAGTCGATGAATCAATTTCCAAACAGATATATTTGATGATAAATTTTATATATATATATATATATATATATATATATATATATATATATATATATATATATATATATATATATATAAAACCACAACTTTAAGTTTATTAGAAATGAAGGCTTTAAACACAATAGATTTCTTTCCAATAAATGGAGTAAAATGATTGGCAATCGAAGCGCAAGTTAAAATTATAAGCAAGTAACACACCATTTACTCTTGAAATACTTTTCCCCAAAGAGGGCTATACACAATTTCAACTCATGAATATGTAAGATCTCAAAACATGTTGGGAATACTTACAAGATATATCATTAGTTAAAACAATCATATTTGGGCATGACTTGAGTACATAAGCTTTTAGGCAAATCAATTTTCGAAGTCATTTAAAACACTTGAATTAAGGCTCATTTCATAACTTTTCTCAAATCTATCATTTCATTTCACCGGCACGTTGGCCACAAGTATAACTTTATTTCTTGGCACGTTGGCCACACTTTATATCCCCAATTTACTTATTTCACTTTGAAACATCTTTATATTTTATCAACAATAAGACATTTCCAATCAAGACTTTAGGTATACATATGAGCAATTAAAAGTCTTAAGCATATTTAGATTTTCTTACACAATTTGGCATCATAACCTTCTTTTGAAACACGACTCAAAGACATAGCATTTTAATACACATATCATTCTTGAACACATTTCCAGAAGATAACATAATGCAATAGGAACATTTGGAACACGTTTTGAATACATAATTCTCAGCACTTTGCTTATTAGGAATACATATTAAATATATATCTTTCAACACTAGCTTATTCGGAATAGCCAATTTTGTAATGAACAACTCGGGACTTACATAAATTTCATAAATATCGTCGGATTCAATTCTAAGAGAGAAGTTTAGCCAACATACCTTTCTTGAGCTTTCCTTATATTACTACGATGTTTTGGAAATTCTAGGACAGTCTGTTTAGAAACATAACAAAAGTAAACCACACTTAGGAAGATATTCATGGGTTCACCTTACTTAAGCATTTCATCAAACACTAGGTGTGCAAATTGGTTACAAGGTTCTTCCACAAGATTTTCTTCACTTCACAACCCAATCTTTACCCATTTTTGCTCAACATCTTTCCACAAACCTTATTTGTACATACATGTATGTATAATACTCTAACACCCAAGAATCATACTTCCCATGACCTACTTTTAATCCAAATCC